>JAEIGQ010000042.1:1800000-2095000 GCA_018904275.1 Lordiphosa clarofinis | reverse complement strand
CTGTCTGCTTTTTTCTGCTCTGCTTCTGTCTCTGCTCTCTTTTTTTTCTTCTTCTTCTTCTTCTTCTGTCTGCTCTGCTGCTTGTCTGTCTTCTTCTTCTGTCTTTTTTCTTCTGTCTTCTTTTCTGCTGCTCTGTCTTCTGTCTGCTCTGCTGTTGTCTGTTTTCTGTTTTTGTTGTCTGTCTGTTCTTTTCTTCTTTTCTTTTCTTCTTCTCTTCTTCTTCTTCTTTTCTTTTTTTTTTTCTCTGTTTTCTTCTGTCTTCTTTTTTCTGCTTGCTCTCTCTGCTTGCTGTTGTTTCTTTTCTTCTGCTCTGCTCTTCTTCTTCTTCTTCTTCTCTTTCTTTGTCTGTTGCTGCTCGCTGTTGTCTGTTTCTGTTGTTGTCTTCTTTGTCTGTCTTCTTTTCTTCTTCTTTGTCTTCTTCTTCTTCTTCTTCTTCTGTCTTCTGTTTTGCTCTTGCTGTCTGTTTTTTTGTTGCTTTCTTTTTTTTTTGTCTGTTTTTTTTTTTTTCTTTTCTGTCTCTCTGTCTGCTTGCTGCTTGTTGTCTGTTTCTTTTTGTCTTCTTCTTTTCTTTGTCTTTTTTCTTCTTCTGTCTGCTTCTGTCTTCTTTTCTTTTCTTCTTCTTCTTCTCTTTTCTTCTTCTGTCTTCTTCTGTCTTTCTCTTCTTCTTCTTTTTTCTCTTCTTCTGTTTTTCTTCTTTTCTTTTCTTCTTCTTCTTTTCTTTTTGTCTGTCTGTCTGCTCTGTCTGTCTTCTTTCTTCTTTTTCTTCTTCTGCTTGCTCTTCTTTCTTTTCTTCTTTTCTTTTTTTTTCTTTTTCTCCTTTCTGTCTGTTTTTCTTCTTCTCTTTTCTTTCTTCTTCTTCTTCTTCTTCTTCTTTTCTTCTTCTTTGTCTCTCTTCTGTCTCTGTCTGTCTGTCTGTTTCTGTCTTCTTCTTCTGCTTGCTGTCTGTCTGTTGTGTGTTGTTTTTTCTGTTGTTGTTTTTTTTCTTCTTCTTCTTTTCTGTCTGTCTGCTTCTCTGCTGCTTCTTCTTGTCTGTCTGTCTGTCTGCTCTTTTTTCTGTCTTCTGTTTTTTGTCTGCTTTTCTGTCTTCTCTTCTTCTTCTTCTTCTTTGTCTGTTTTTTCTTTTTTCTCTGTCTCTGTCTGCTTTCTGTTGTCTTCTTCTGTCTTTGTCTTCTGTCTTCTGTCTGCTCTGCTGCTCTGTCTTCTGTTTTCTTTTTTTTGTCTGTCTTCTTCTGTCTGTTTCTGTCTTCTTCTTCTTCTTCTTCTTCTTCTTTTTTTTTTCTTCTGTCTGCTGTCTGTCTGTCTTTTCTGTCTGTCTTTCTTCTTCTTCTTCTTTTTTTTCTTTTTGTCTCTCTGTCTGTCTGTCTGTCTGTCTTCTTCTTCTTCTTCTGTCTGCTCTTCTGTCTTCTGTCTGTCTGCTCTTCTGTCTTCTTCTGTCTGTCTGTCTTCTGTCTGTCTGTCTGTCTGTCTGTCTGTCTTCTTCTGTCTTCTGTCTTCTTCTGTCTTTTCTTCTTCTTTTCTTCTTCTGTCTGTCTGTCTGTCTTTTCTGTCTGTTTCTTTGTCTGTCTCTCTGTCTGTCTTCTGTCTGTCTGTCTGCTTCTGTCTGTCTGTCTGCTCTGTCTGCTCTGTTCTTTGTTGTCTGTTTTGTTTCTGTCTGTCTGTTTCTGCTTCTGTCTGTGTCTGTCTGTCTGTCTGTCTGTCTGTCTGTCTGTCTGTCTGTCTGTCTGTCTGTCTGTCTGTCTGTCTGTCTGTCTGTCTGTCTGCTCTGTCTGTCTGTCTGTCTCTGTCTGTCTGTCTGTCTTCTGTCTTCTGTCTTCTGTCTGCTCTGTCTGTTGTCTGTCTGTCTGTTGCTGTCTGTCTGTCTGTCTTCTGTCTGTCTGTCTGTCTGTCTGTCTGTCTGTCTGTCTGTCTGTCTGTCTGTCTGTCTGTCTGTCTGTCTGTCTGTCTGTCTGTCTGTCTGTCTGTCTGTCTGTCTGTCTGTCTGTCTGTCTGTCTGTCTGTCTGTCTGTCTGTCTGTCTGTCTGTCTGTCTGTCTGTCTGTCTGTCTGTCTGTCTGTCTGTCTGTCTGTCTGTCTGTTGTCTGTTGTCTGTCTGTCTGTCTGTCTGTCTGTCTGTCTGTCTGTCTGTCTGTCTGTTCTGTTGTCTGTCTGTCTGTCTGTCTGTCTGTCTGTCTGTCTGTCTGTCTGTCTGTCTGTCTGTCTGTCTGTCTGTCTGTCTGTCTGTCTGTCTGTCTGTCTGTCTGTCTGTCTGTCTGTCTGTCTGTCTTCTGTCTGTCTGTCTTCTGTTGTCTGTCTGTCTTCTGTCTGTCTGTCTGTCTGTCTGTCTGTCTGTCTGTCTGTCTGTCTGTCTGTCTGTCTGTCTGTCTGTCTGTCTGTCTGTCTTCTGTCTGTCTGTCTGTCTGTCTGTCTGTCTGTCTGTCTGTCTGTCTGTCTGTCTGTCTGTCTGTCTGTCTGTCTGTCTGTCTGTCTGTCTGTCTGTCTGTCTGTCTGTCTGTCTGTCTGTCTGTCTGTCTGTCTGTCTTCTTCTTCTTCTTCTTCTTCTTCTTCTTCTTCTTCTTCTGTCTGCTCTTCTTCTGTCTGCTCTGTCTTCTGTCTGTCTTCTTCTTCTTCTTCTTCTGTCTCTTCTGCTCTTCTGTCTGTCTGTCTTCTTCTGTCTGTCTGTCTGTTTTTCTGTCTTCTGTCTTCTCTTCTGTCTTCTTCTTCTTCTTCTTCTTCTTCTTCTTCTTCTTCTTCTTCTTCTTCTGTCTGCTCTGTCTTTTCTTCTTCTTCTTCTTCTTCTTCTTCTTCTGTCTTCTGTCTTCTGTCTGTCTGTCTTCTGTCTGTCTGTCTGCTCTCTTCTTCTCTTCTTCTTCTCTCTTCCTCTTCTTCTTCTCCTTCTCTCTCTCTTCTTCTCCTCCTCTCTCCCTCCCTTTTCTTCTCTTCTCTCTCCTCCTTCCTCTTCTCTTCTCCTTCTCTTCTCTCTTCTCTTCTCTTCTCTTCTTCTTTTTTTTCTTTTTCTCTTCTTCTTCTTCTTCTGTCTCTCTTCTCTTCTTCTTCTGTCTGCTCTGCTGTCTGTCTGCTCTGTCTGCTTCTGTCTGTCTGTCTGTCTGCTCTGTCTGTCTGTCTGTCTTCTTCTTTCTTCTTCTTCTGTCTGTCTGTCTGTCTGTCTGTTGCTGCTCTTCTTCTGTCTGCTCTGTCTGCTCTTCTCTCTTCTTCTCTCTGCTTCTGTCTGTCTGTCTGTCTGTCTGTCTGTCTGTCTGTCTGCTCTTCTTCTTCTTCTTCTTCTTCTGTCTTCTTCTGTCTGTCTGCTCTGTCTGTCTGCTGCTCTGTCTGTCTGTCTGTCTGTCTTCTGTCTGTCTGTCTGTTGTCTGTTGTCTGTTGTCTGTCTGTCTGTCTGTCTGTCTGTCTGCTGTCTGTCTGTCTGCTTCTTCTTCTGCTCTGTCTTCTTCTTCTTCTGTCTTTGTCTGCTCTGTGTCTTCTGTCTTCTTCTTTTCTGTCTGCTTGTCTGTCTGTCTGTCTTCTGTCTGTCTGTTGTTGTTTTCTGTCTGTCTGTCTGTTGTCTGTCTCTGTCTGTCTGTCTGTCTGTTTTTCTTCTGTCTGTCTGCTCTGTCTGTCTGTCTTTGTCTGTCTGTCTTCTTCTTCTTCTTTCTTCTTCTTCTTCTGTCTTCTTCTGCTCTTCTGTCTTCTTCTGTCTGTCTTCTTCTTCTTCTGTCTGCTCTCTGTCTGCTCTGTCTGTCTTCTGTCTTCTGTCTGTCTTCTTTCTTCTTCTTCTGCTGTCTTCTTCTTCTTCTCTTCTTCTTCTTCTTCTGTCTGCTCTTTTCTCTTTCTTTTCTTCTGTCTGTCTGTCTGTCTGTCTTCTGTCTTCTGTCTGTCTTCTTTGTTTTGTCTGTTGCTGTTTTTTCTTCTTCTTTGTCTGTCTTTTCTTCTTCTGTCTTCTTCTTCTGTCTTCTTCTCTTCTGTCTTCTTCTGTCTTCTTCTGTCTTCTTCTGTCTTCTGTCTGTCTGTTGTCTGTTGTCTGTCTGTCTGTCTGTCTGTTTTGTCTTCTTTTCTTCTTCTTTGTTGTCTTCTGTCTGCTCTGTCTGCTCTGTCTGTCTGTCTGTCTGTCTGTTGTCTTCTGTTTCTGTCTGTTGTCTTCTGTCTGCTCTGTCTGCTCTGTCTGTTGTCTGCTTGTTTTTTTCTGTCTTCTTTGTCTTCTGTCTGTCTGTTTTTCTGTCTTTCTTCTTCTTTGTCTTTTCTTCTTCTTCTTCTTTGTCTTCTGTCTGTCTGTCTTTGCTGTCTTTTCTTCTTTTTTCTTCTTCTTTTTTCTTCTTTTCTCTCTGTCTTTGTCTTCTGTTGTCTTCTTTGTCTGTCTTCTGTCTGTCTGTCTTTCTTTTCTTCTTCTTCTTCTGTCTTCTTCTTCTGTCTTCTTCTTCTGTCTTCTTCTTCTGTCTTCTTCTTCTGTCTTCTTCTTCTGTCTTTGTCTGCTCTGTCTGTCTTCTGTCTGTCTGTCTGTCTGTCTGTCTGTCTGTCTGTCTGTCTGTCTTCTTCTTCTCTGCTTGTCTGTCTTCTTCTGTCTCTTCTGCTTTTTTCTTCTTCTTCTTCTCTTCTTCTTCTTCTTCTTCTTCTTCTGCTCTTCTTTCTTTCTTTTTCTTTTTTTTCTTCTGTCTGTCTTCTGTCTGTCTTCTGCTGTCTGTCTGCTCTGTCTTTCTTCTGTCTTCTTCTTCTGTCTCTTTTTTCTTCTTCTTTGTCTGTCTGCTCTGTCTGTCTGTCTGTTGTTGTCTGTCTGTCTGTCTGTCTGTCTGTCTGTCTCTTTTTGTCTGTCTTCTTCTTCTCTGTCTGTCTGTCTTTTCTGTCTGTCTTCTGTCTGCTCTGTCTGTCTGTTGCTCTGTCTGTCTGTCTGTCTCTGTCTGTCTGTCTGTCTGTCTTCTGTCTGCTTGTTGTCTTCTGTTGTCTGTCTGTCTTTGTCTGTCTGCTGTCTGTCTGTCTTCTGTCTGTCTGTCTGTCTTCTGTCTTCTGTCTGCTCTGTTTTTCTTCTTCTTCTGTCTGTCTGCTCTGTCTGTCTGTCTGTTGTCTGTCTTCTGTTTCTGTCTGTCTGCTCTGTCTTCTTCTGTCTGTCTTCTGTCTGCTCTGTCTGTCTGTCTGTCTGTCTGTCTGTCTGTCTTCTGTCTGTCTGTCTGTCTGTCTTCTGTCTTCTGTCTCTCTTTGTCTTCTTCTTCTTCTGTCTCTCTTCTGTCTTCTTCTTCTGTCTGCTCTGTCTGTCTTCTGCTGTCTGTCTTCTGTCTTCTTCTGTCTGCTCTGTCTGCTCTGTCTGCTTCTGTCTTCTGTCTTTGTCTGTCTGTCTGTCTGTCTGTCTGTCTGCTCTGTCTGTCTGTCTGTCTGTCTGTCTGTCTGTCTGTCTGTCTGTCTGCTCTGTCTGCTCTGTCTGTCTGTCTGTCTGTCTGTCTGTCTGTCTGTCTGTCTGTCTGTCTGTCTGTCTGTCTGTCTGTCTGTCTGTCTGTCTGTCTGTCTGTCTGTCTGTCTGTCTGTCTGTCTGTCTGTCTGTCTGTCTGTCTGTCTGTCTGTCTGTCTGTCTGTCTGTCTGTCTGTCTGTCTGTCTTCTGTCTTCTGTCTTCTTCTGTCTGTCTGTCTGTCTGTCTGTCTGTCTGTCTGTCTGTCTGTCTGTCTGTCTGTCTGTCTGTCTGTCTGTCTGTCTGTCTGTCTTCTGTTGTCTGTCTGTCTTCTGTCTGTCTGTCTGTCTGTCTGTCTGTCTGTCTTCTGTCTGTCTGTCTGTCTTCTGTCTTCTTCTGTCTTCTGTCTGTCTGCTTCTTCTGTCTGTCTGTCTGTCTGTCTTCTGTCTGTCTTCTTCTTCTGTCTGTCTGTCTTCTGTCTGTCTGTCTGTCTGTCTGTCTGTCTGTCTGTCTGTCTGTCTGTCTGTCTGTCTGTCTGTCTGTCTGTCTGTCTGTCTGTCTGTCTGTCTGTCTGTCTGTCTGTCTGTCTGTCTGTCTGTCTGTCTGTCTGTCTGTCTGTCTGTCTCTGTCTGTCTGTCTGTCTGTCTGTCTGTCTGTCTGTCTGCTCTGTCTGTCTGTCTGTCTGTCTGTCTGTCTGTCTGTCTGTCTGTCTGCTCTGTCTGTCTGTCTGCTCTGTCTGTCTGTCTGTCTGTCTGTCTGTCTGTCTGTCTGTCTGTCTGTCTGTCTTCTGTCTGTCTGTCTGTCTGTCTGTCTGTCTGTCTGTCTGTCTGTCTGTCTGTCTGTCTGTCTGTCTGTCTGTCTGTCTGTCTGTCTGTCTGTCTGTCTGTCTGTCTGTCTGTCTGTCTGTCTGTCTGTCTGTCTGTCTGCTCTGTCTGTCTGCTCTGTCTGCTCTGTCTGTCTGCTCTGTCTGCTCTGTCTGCTCTGTCTGTCTGCTCTGTCTGTCTGTCTGTCTGTCTGTCTGTCTGTCTGTCTGTCTGTCTGTCTGTCTGATAGAGGTTTGACAGGACAAATGCTTCTTATACTTGCAGATCAAGTTTATTTTCAATTTTTGCCACCCCCTCTCCCGCCCCCGCAATTTGGAATAAAACGTTATATCTCCTTCAGTTTTGAAGATATTCCCTCTAGAGATAGTTAGTAATTAGCAAAATGCATCGATTTGCCGAAGAAATCATCAAGATCGGATGAGCGGTTCTCAAGCTATGAGCAAATAAGTAAACAACCCTCCCCCCACCCACTCCAAAGAGAGAATAATAGAGAATGAGCGCAGCACCAGCACCAGCATGGAATTCAGCTTCTACTCCAGGTCGGGCTTGACCGACTTTTTCACTTGTTTTATTTTTGTAAACTAGTTTTGTTGATTGACTTGGTAGATGTCGCTTGCATATATTCGGGTATAGAAATTGTTAAAATTAATTTACTTTTATAACAAAATAAAAGCAAAATACTCTTGAAATATACCCAAGTCGTACATAAACTGAGCACAAAATGTTTACGTATTCACGTTTCAAGGAAGAGCGGGAGTAGTCTACTTCTGTCAACGAATTGTCTTTTTTTTTTGGTATATTTAGAAGGGATAAAACAGGAACCTGTTGGTCGCCAAGCAAAAAGAAAAGGCCACCAGTTGGAGAATAAAATTCTGTCAAGTGCTTCCAAAGTCCTACTCGTGGAGATACTAAACAAATGCACTTAGAAGCTAAGCGGTTATTAAGGGTTCATTAGCACAAGCCTAAGAGCAGGAGATAAGACAACAATTTATAAAAACTGTAACATGAGTATTATAATGCTACTGGCTACTTGTCTTTGGTACTTTATGTGCTCAAGGCACATAGTCGATGTCCATAATTCATTAGGTGCTTATCAAGCACTTGAAGATTGTCTAATTATTTACTAATTTGATTAATTGATGGCCTCTTACATATCTAATCCAGCCTGAAATCTTTATACCTGTCCTTAATGCACTATCAGAGCTTAGAGAATCTGACTTGAGTGCATGCACCTATGCACCTCTCTCTCTACGTACTATAAATATAAAGTGCCTCTTTCGTTTCTATCAGTATAAACACACACACACACACACATTATGTACTTACAAACCTACCCATGCATATGTATGTACATAAATATGCCCTCAGAACGCCGGCAAACGCTCCTCCATTCTCAAGTAGGTCTCGAGCTGAGTTGTCGACTCTGCCTGGTCAGTACATTTTAATATGCCGAAGTGTTCGGTTGTCGTTGATTGTACAAAGCGGAGACGCACCAATTAAGTGTACAACATTTTGTTCTTATCAAAGCATTTGAGTGTACATATGTAACCGCAGATTGAACAAACTTAGCTTAAAAATAAAATAAAATAAATAAAATATTCAAAAGGACGGCTGCAATGTTTCGCCAAATCGCCAGTTGGCTGGCATTATTTTACATACTTGGCTGTGTCATTCAAGATGTGGAGCTGCGGCATATCAGAAGAGATCACAAATTGAAGAAGGCACCGACCGCTCAGTGCGGTTATCCGGTAAGTAGCTGAGTTTGTAAATAAACAATAATGCAATGGAAGCGTTTGTTTAGACCAGCAAGAATATTAATTGAAAAAAACAAGTGAATCAAAGTTCTATTTAAACTTGTCTGATATCGCATATGAGTTACGTAGAGCACAATTAAGTTCTGATATTATGAGAAGTAGACTATCTGAATTTCTCATATGTTTAACATTAGTATTAGTCAGCAAGCAAAATCAATTTTTTGTTTAAGGCCTATATCCAACACTCCGGAAAATGTATTTCGTTACAGTATTTCAGACAAATAGAAACACTTTCTTTAAGCACATGAGTTTCAAAGCAAAGCCAAAGCGTTTCTAATGATATGAAATACTGTACCTAATTAAATTATGCTGGAGATAGTAAAAGTAATGTGTGATTTTTGAGTTTTAGTTCAAATTGCAAGAACAATTGACAACTTCTAAGTCTAATGGCTATTTAGTTTATAATTCGTGTTCACTAAATTTTATCCAAAGTGAAACAAGGTTTTCACACTCTTGTTTAAAGTTGCCCAGAATAAGCTTACAACCGCGTGAAAACCAATACAAATACACAAAATAAATCTCAAGCAATAACAACCACAAGAAATAGAAAGAGAACCCCGATTTTTATCTGTACGTGTGTGTGTAGTGTTCGTGGTCGTTGTTGTGTCAGGCAAAACAACTTTGTTGTTGCGTTCGAGTTTGCCCGAGACAAAGGAAATAGAGAAGAGAGACAAATATGATGGCCAACAACAAAAAATTAACTCGGAAAGAAAGAGAGGAGAGACAGCGTATGACAAGTAGGCTTTCGTCGCACGTAAAACGTATACGCTCCAGTTATTCCTTTGCGTCAAACAAGAACAACTGTGTGGCTTGCGGAATTGGCATGGGCACCCCTGGTCTAAAGTGTATTTCAAAATTGTCTGAAATCAAATGATTTTGACTAAATTATGTAGTAATTCAAATAATAACTATCACACGAACCAAAATCAATCCGATTATAAAAGATATGTGAACGTTACAGGCCGAAAGGAATTTGTTTAATTGGATCAAGTATTATTTTACTTGATCTTCATATAAGCGTGGACCAAGAACAACAACTTCGGTAACCATTCGGTCTGAATTGGTGAGTATGTTTTTGCCCCAGGGGCTACTGCTGGAAAACTCTGCTCTATACTCATTCCCTCCGAGCAAAGGTTTTGTTGTGAGTTCCTAATAGCTGGAGCGTAAAGTCGTCACACAAAGTATCTTGCTTATCGTAAATCAACAAAAACTTTATAAACGTTCTCTCTTCTCGTTCTCTCCGAGCAAAGGTTTTGTTGTTGGCTGCGTGTTCCTCTGACAGACTCGAGCACTCTAGCTGTTCTCATTCTATTTCTGGTGGTTGTTTTTTCTCTCGACATATTTGCCTCAATTGTATTGGTACTCACGCTGGTGTAAGCTGATTCTGGGCACCTCAGCATTTGGCTTTGATTTTATTACTAAATTTATGGGATTGAATTTAAAATTTTTGGTAGGGATCGGAACGCAACAGTATGGATGTTTGAGATTCCAATATTTTTCAGTTTCAGACAATTTTTAAGCCAACAAAGCTGTGTTAGTTCCAAAAATTTCAGGATATTTGGCCGAATCAAATTTTTATCCCAACAAAGTACCAGGTCTTAAGCCCACATTATGTGCGGTTCGGATAGGAACAGCGCGCGATTGTAATTAAATTAATTGAAGACGGGATGGGTTAATATTTTCACATTATTAGACAGAAATAAACTGGATCAATTTTTAATGCTCAGGCCTTATTACAGTACATAGATATCAAGCATAAGAATGATTGCCAAGTGATAAATCCTGAAATAGAACGAAACAATATTTCTTACTCTCAAAAATAGCAGAATGATTCTGTCTTAAAACAACGCTCTGGCTTTTATTCAGGTTTGGTCTAGAATTTGGTAAGAACGATTCGCTTTTGGAAATTCTTAGTTTGAGTACAATTCGTGCTTAAATTAGAAATTGACCGTTAAAAATTAAAAAATATAAATATAATTCTGTATTTAAGAAAACAAAATTTTAGTTTAAGACCATTTCGTTTTAAAATGCAAAATTGACCATTAAAAATTTAAAACAAGAAATAAAATTCTTGATTCAAGAAAATAGTTTAAATTGAAGATAATTTTATTCTTGATGTAAAAACATGTGAGAAAGTCGGTCAAGCCCGACTATAACATACTCTGCACCTGGAGTGGAAGCTGAATGCAATGCTGGTGCAGCGCTCAATTCTAGTGGGTGGTTGGAAGGTTTGATTACTTATTTGCTTTTAACTTGAGAACCGCTCCGATCTTTAACATCAAATCGACACATTTTGCAAAATACTAACTATCTCTAGAAGATCCGAATCGTCTATCTTCAAAACTGTAGGAGATATAACGTTTTTTCCAAATTGCGGGGGCGGGAGGGGGCGTGGCAAAAATTGAAACTAAACTTGATCTGCCTGCAAGTATAAGAAGCATTTGTCCCATACATGTCAAACCTCTATCCCTTACCATATCTGAGATCTGTTTGTTCATACGGACGGACGGACAGACGGACATGGCTATTTCGACTCTGCTGTTGATGCTGATCAAGAATATATATACTTTATATAGTCGGAAATGATTCCTTCTCCCTGTTACGTACTTTTGCACAAACTTATTATACTCTATGTACCTTTGGTACAGAGTATAAAAAAGAGCTCTTATCTTAAGTACAAATTGCTCTTAGGTAACATGAATAAGACTAGATCAGCGATGGACTCTGGTTCCCCCCAGAGGGCGAAAACATTTTGTTATTCTCACGTACATAACCCGAACGCATGCCGAAGCTGACACTTAGAGAGCAGAAAGCCGTCACTCGCTCGCCAGAGTTCGAAGCGATTAGGTCGTAGCAAACTCAGGAGCCTAATTTGGCGCTCTAATACAATCTCACTCATGTGGAGCATCGCTGGTCTAAATTATGCTTCTTTTGCGCTCTAAAAGTTTTAAAAAAAAATCCCGAATCGTGCTTAACAAATCCAAAAAGTTCTTCTAAGAAGAATTTTGGGATTTTTAACAATGCTCTTAAATAAATAAATTTTGTTCTTATTGACGTTTAAAAATTCTGTATTTAGAACGAAAATTCTTTATTTTTCTCTCAGTGTTAAGTTAAGTTCTAAACGTTCTTGAAATAAAGAAAATTCAACATTTTCCAAGAAAAATTGTTCTTGAAATTAGAACTTTGCACTACAAATGTGAAAATCCATTCTTTCACTGTTTATGTGCAACGTTTCGCTTATCTTGAGTCCAACGTTCTTCAAATTTTTTTTGTGTATATTCATAATATCTCTAATATTTCAATGCAATTTCCAGAGTTGTCATCCCATCGACCAAAATATGTTAAATGTCCACCTGATAGCTCATACCCACGATGATGTGGGCTGGTTAAAGACAGTGGATCAATACTATTATGGCAGTAAATCTTCAATTCAAAAAGCCGGTGTCCAATATATAATCGATTCAGTGGTGGACTCGTTACTCAGAGATCCACAAAAACGTTTCATTTATGTGGAGTCAGCATACTTCTTCAAATGGTGGAAGGAACAAACGCCCAAACGTCAGGAAGCGGTCAAAATGTTGGTCAATGAAGGCAGGTTGGAGTTTATAGGCGGAGCTTGGAGCATGAATGATGAGGCCACTACGCATTATCAAAGCGTCATTGATCAGTTTGCCTGGGGACTAAGGTAAGCTTTTTGGGATTAAGATGAAACTTGGTCAACTTGGTGAACAAATAATTACAGGCTACTGAATGATACCTTTGGAGAATGCGGACGTCCACGCGTAGGCTGGCAAATAGATCCTTTTGGGCATTCGAGAGAAATGGCTTCCATGTTTGCACAAATGGGCTATGATGGCATGTTCTTTGGTCGCCTGGACTATCAGGACAAGGACGAACGTCTAATGACGAAAAACGCTGAAATGATTTGGCATGGTTCAGCCAATTTGGGTAAGTTCGAGTCAAAGATAACTTAACTAAGCAGGTACTGAACTGGTACATGAAATTGTAGGTGAGTCTGCTGATCTGTTCACGGGGGCACTGTTTAATAATTACCAAGCACCGGATGGATTTTGCTTTGACATCCTGTGCAGTGATGCACCCATAATTGATGGGAAACATAGCCCTGATAACAATGTAAAGGAACGTGTAAGTTTTAATGCCAAATTACTTTGTTTGTTCCGTCACTTTGTTGTTTTACTCATTACCATGGCATCAGGTCGATACGTTTTTGGATTATGCCAAAACCCAAAGTCAATATTATCGCTCCAACAACATAATCATTACCATGGGAGGCGATTTTACCTACCAGGCTGCTCAAATCTATTACAAAAATCTTGACAAATTAATACGGTAATTCATTTGGCTTAAATGGTTTCTGTGTCTCTCATACTGTGAATGTAAAAGCCTCTCAAATATTTGTTGTACTGTCCACAAAAAATTAAAAAAAAAAAATAATAATTCATTGAAATCAATCTTAGGTTGATGCATTTTTTGAATTTGTCAACAAAATGGCAAAAGGTTATCGCACGCGCAATTTGCTTATTACAATGGGTGAGGATTTCCATTATCAAAATGCTGATATGTGGTATAAGAATCTGGACAAACTGATAAAGTAAGTTTTATAGGAGAACTAAAGAAGATGTTTTTGTTCTAAAAAAAGGTTTCTAAAAATTTGAAAAATTTATTTATTTCGGCAAATTCTTAAAGAAAAATATTTTAGGGGCTTTACACAGTATGAAAACATCAAATCGCTTAAGAACCAATTACTTATCTTTCCCACATTCACAGGTATGCCAATGAACGTCAGGCCAATGGCTCCAACATCAACCTGCTTTACTCAACGCCATCCTGTTACCTGAAGTCGCTGCATGATGCTGGCCTTACCTGGCCCACGAAGAGCGATGATTTCTTCCCATATGCCTCCGACCCACATGCCTACTGGACCGGTTATTTTACATCGCGGCCCACTTTGAAACGTTACGAGAGGGACGGAAATCATTTCTTGCAAGTTTGCAAGCAATTAAGCGCTCTTGCTCCCAAGAAATCTGCCGAATTTGATCCACATTTGACGTTTATGCGTGAAACTATGGGTATCATGCAGCATCATGATGCCATCACTGGAACTGAGAAGCAAAAGGTTGCCCTGGATTATGCCAAACGTTTGAGTGTTGGTTTCAGAGCCTGCGCCACAAACATCAGAAAGGTTTTGAATCAATTTTCGGAGCCCAGCGATGAGAGCAGCAGGAAACCGCTTGCAGACTACGCACTTGAATTTAAAACGTGTTCCCTATTGAATATCAGTAGCTGTATTGTGTCCGAGACCAAGCAGAGATTTGCCCTGACGCTGTACAACCCTTTGGCCCATTCAACTAATGAATATGTGCGAGTTCCTGTACCCGACTACAACTATGTGGTGATTGATCATAAAGGTAGGTAAATACGAGAGTACTTAAGTGTATTTGGAAATTCTCAGAAATCAGAAATATTATGAGATTCAAAATAGAGACTTTTTCCAAATTACTCCAAGGTGCTTTTATATTACTAGCAAATATTCCGTTGCGCTTCGCTTCGCCTGCAACAGTATAGAACCCATATCAGCCCACTTTTCACCTATATCCTACCAACACCCCACCCACTTCCCGCCCACATCCCATCCATTTCACACTTTAAATTATTTCGTATTCTATCCTTACATGACGAAACTAAAACCAATCGGATGAAAATTAACATTTTTCCTGTACAAACTTTTCCGACGCATCTTCGATGTTTTCGGGAATAATTTTTTCAATATACCGTATTAGTAAGAACATTCACCACTAACAGAAACTCCTGCCTTACAGCCCTCTATTACTTACCGTTTAGGCTGTGCGAAGATTGCCAATCAGTCAGTCAGTCAGTCAGGACACTATTTTTTATAGATATGGAGATTAATCCTCCTCTAAGTAAAGGAAAATTCCAGGACATACACCCTGTCTATTGGTGAAAGTAACAGTGCTTGAATTTGCCGATTTTACTCTGATGTTCCATGCGGAAGACCATTTTCCGAACACCTTCATATACTGCAGGCATTCAACACCCGAAACCCCAAATGTCTTCACCAAATGTCATGGAACTCAGATTTTTGACCCATTCCACTTAAAAACGAGTGCGCAAGTTGAAGTCGGCTCTAACCGACTTCGATATACCCGTTACTCACGAAAATACATGTTTAACAGTGTTCCTGTGTTCCTTAGGGTGAACATCTGAAAAGTATGCAACACTTTTTTAACTCGGCTATTTTTCACATTTTTGCTCATAACTTGAGAACCGCTCATCTGATCATTATCATTTCTTGGCAAATTTATTCGTTTTGCTAATTACTAACTATCTCTAGAAAGTACGAATCGTCTATCTTTAAAACAGTAGGAGATATCCGAATTGCGGGGGCGGGAGGGGTCGTGGCCAAAATTTGGAATAAACTTGATCTGCCTGCAAGTAAAAGAAGCATTTGTCTCATACATGTCAAACCTCTATCTCTTACCATCTCTGAGATCTAGGTGTTCATACAGACGGACGGACGGACGGACGGACGGACGGACGGACAGACGGACATGGCTATATCGACTCGGCTATTGATGCTGATCAAGAATATATATACTTTATATGGTCGACTTTAGTATACCCTTTTTACTCTACAAGTAACGGGTATAATAAAATCTAGAACTCTTGGAAAATAATGAATTTGTTCTTGAATTTTGAAGAATTTTACTTTTAAAATCGTGCTAAATTCGTTCTCAATTTGGTTCTTATAGGCATGGGGAGTGAGGGGAAGCAAACTTTTAGAGAATCAAACCTTTCGAGAGGACACGCTCTCACAGAAAGAGAACACATGCGCAGTCTCTCGCTGTCAAATATAAACAGCGAAATTCCAAATGATTGGTTATTCCGGCTCATGGTCATCCGTTCCATCCAAGGAATGAAAACCGACGAAATATATTGGGAAACTAAAAAGAATATAACGTTTTTCATTCCTTGAATGGGACGGATGACCTTGAGCCGGAATAACCATTTGGGTTAAAAAAATTTTAGAAATAAACCATTATATCTTCTGAACAAAATATCTTAAAATTTTGAAATTTATACCGGATACTGGAATAATAGTAGTACACAATCAACTGCTTAGGTGCAAATCTGGGTTGGCCTAAGTATTTTGACAAGATTTCAAAATTAGTTTATTCTCAGCGCAGGACCTCAAATGGTAAAAGACTGATTGTTTCTAGACAAATTTACCATATATCGAATGGTTTAACTGAAATTTGGACATAAACTTAGAAACTTTTTTTTTGTAAAAATTTTATTTGTCAAGTTATAGTACTTATTTATAAATTTCTTTTCCACAATTAATTTACTTTTTTCGACTTTTCCGAGCACTTGAATAAATTTTAATTTTGACTTTTTCTTTGATCCACCGACTTAACTAGGGTTGTCAATATTTTATCGATATATTGATATATCGATATTTGATTCAACGATAAGGGTTATTCCGATATGATATTTTTTGTACCGATTATCGATATTTTTATAAGCGATATATCGGAAAAAAATACTATGGTGATTGCAGGAACATAGCTTATAGAAGTCTTCGGAAAATTTCGTCCAGAAACCATTGGCCTAAAATGAATTCTTCAATTCAACTTGATCCAGGTACGGATTTCGGCATAGATTTTGTTCTCTTATACGTTATTTCTTCGTGGAAGTGTGATTTCTAAGTTCAATAAATAAAAATAGTTGCTTTCAGTCCTGTTGGAAAATACAAAATCTTTGTCTTTAATATTTGAGGTGGATTTGAGCGGGCAAGGAATTTATTTTATACCCATGGTTTCTTGGTCAAATTTTCTGCACTTATAGTATACCCTTTTTTCTTCGTAGAAGTACGATTTCTTAGTAAAATATATAAAAATTATTTTTCCAGTCCCGTTCAAAAAGACAAAATTATTAAATATCTTTGAGATCGATTTGCACCGATTAGGAATTCATTTTGAATCTATGGAATCTTGGTGAATTTTCTTTGAATTTCCCGTAGATTCCGTTTTGCTATCCGTTATAATCTCTAGCTTTATTAATCTAGTTTCAGAAAATTAAGTCACTTAAATCATAAAGCTATCCCAATAGAAAAATAAGATATAACGGCGACTAGAAATGGTCATTTGGCGTTAAGGATGTTTCTTTAAAACTTTTCACTTTTATTAAGCTTTAGAAAATAACGATATACCGATATATCGATGTTTTCTGGACCCGATATATCAAATATCGAAGTCGAAAATGTTGATTTTTGATATTATCGATATTGATATTTTGAGAAATATCGACAACAAATTTAAATTCTTACTTGGCAACTTCTAACTGCTGTGAACGATCGTTCAAGTGCTCACATAACAGGGCCAAGAGCCCTACAAAAATTTTATTATTTGTGAAACGATCAAAAAATCCATCGTTTATATTATTCTTCTAAATAATTCTCAAATTAAGCCTTATCAAATGAATTATACTTTTTTCAATGATCAATTTTTGAATTCTTAATAAACTTTCTTGATGATTTCTAAATATTTTTGCCCATATTTCTAGGAGCACCTGTCAGCACTCAAGTGGTACCCGTACCTGCAGGAGTAGCGAAAATACCACACCGAAACTCCAGTGCAAAATATGAACTTGTTTTCTATGCCACCAATTTGCCACCGGTTGGCTATAGAACCTATTTTATTGAAAGATCGAAAAGTCACAAAAACATTGCCAAACCCGAAGCCTTGCCAAAGAAGTCTACCAGTTTGACGGTCATTGGTAACGCGGTAAGAGTCTACTTGTTATAGTATATTAATTCCCTCTAATCTTTATTGCCTTTCTAGAACCTCAAACTATCCTTCGATACGAATGGTTTTCTCTCTGCCGTAACAGCTGATGGCATGACCCGCATGATAAGCCAAGAGTTTTTGTACTATGAGGGAGCAGTGGGAAATAATGCTGAGTTCCTGAATCGTTCATCCGGAGCCTACATTTTCCGTCCCAAAGATAACAAGATTTTCTTTGTCACCGACCATGTAGAAATTGAGGTTTACAAAGGAGATTTGGTGCAGGAGGTGCATCAGAAATTCAACGATTGGATAAGTCAGGTGGTGCGGGTGTATCGTACGAGTAATCATGCCGAATTCGAGTGGCTAGTCGGACCCATACCCATAGATGATGGCCTGGGCAAGGAAGTGATAACACGTTTTAAGTCTGATATTGAATCAGATAGCATTTTCTACACCGATTCAAATGGTGAGAGCTTTAGAATGTCTTGAATCTTATTTAATGAATCGATTTGTAGGACGCGAAATGCTTAAACGCAAGCGAAACCATCGGGATACCTGGAACTTGAAGTTAGGCGAAAAAGTGGCTGGCAATTATTATCCGGTGACCACAAAAATTGCTCTGGAAGACAAAACCGTGCGTATGGCCATACTAACAGATCGTGCCCAAGGTGGTAGCTCTCTGGAAGATGGATCCTTGGAGTTAATGGTGAATCGCCGCCTGCTGTCCGATGATAGTTTTGGTGTGGACGAAGCTTTGAACGAAACCGAGTATGGAGTAGGTTTGATTGCCAGAGGCAAACACCAGCTGTTTGTGGGTCAGTCCCATCTGCGAGAAGCTGTCTCGTTGCAGGCAATCGAACGGCTTGTCCAACTACAAACCTTGTTGCCTGCTTGGAAATTGTTTAGCGATGTGGAAGCCTACACGGCAGAGGAATGGCTTACTTCGTTTACAAATATCGTAAGTATTACTTACATTTTTCTAACCATTTTGTTACACCTGACTCCTTCCCACTCACAGTACAATGGCATTTCCGTGGTCTTACCCAAATCCGTACACTTGCTTACTTTGGAGCCTTGGCATGCAAATGAGCTGCTTGTACGTTTTGAGCATATCATGGAGAATGGAGAGGATCCACACTATTCCCAGCCCGTTCAATTGAATATTCGGAACGTTCTCAGTGCCTTTGAGGTAGAAGACATACGCGAAACTACTTTGGATGGAAATGCTTGGTTAGATGAAACTCGACGCATGCAATTTGTACCCGAACCTGAGGATGACTCATATAACTCATACGCCACATTCCCCAGAACTGCCAAGTCTGTGCACTTGCTAAGTGCTGCAAAACCCATGTTAAATGTGCAATATTCTGAGGAAGCCTTACCAGCTGGTCAATTGGGTGCTGAAAGCAATCGAATCAAGCGAAATGCTCCAACTGATGGAATTAAAGTTTCAATTAATCCACAACGGGAGAATCAAAAGTATCTAATTGAATTGAGCCCCATGGAGATACGCACTTTTGTCGTTTATTTGGCTAAAAAGTAAGAATGGAAGAACATTAAAAGTTAACTATATAAAATAGAATTCAATAAAGATTCACCAGTAATTTAGATATTTATGATTTCCCCAAGCCAAAATAAAAGCGTAAGTAAAAATAATCCATGACCGATTTCGGCATTTGACTTATTCCGAGTCCTGCTTTTGACAAGGTCATCCTAAAGTTCTGCCTTCAGTTCATCGTTCAGCCACATGTGTGCGCGCGCCCTTAAAAAAATTGGGAATTTAATGTTGTCCAAATTAGCGATAAAACAAAATTATTCCTAAGCCCCGGTTCGAACCTGAACCTTCTGAACCCGTTCCATAAGCCCGAACCAAAATATTTTAGGGGGTTCGAACCCCGGAGTGAACCACTTCCGATTTTAAGGAGGTTTGCAGCCCTAGTTCCAACCGAACCCCTTAGAAACGGATCGGTTTGGGATTTTTTGGGTCCGTCCAACTGGACCATGAACCGAACCTCTAATATTTTTGACTCCTCAAACCTGAACTCGAACAAAAACATATTATTACACAGAGGAACAAAATTCAACTTTTTTTTTTGCCTGGGACTGGGACCAATAAATTGTGAAACTAGAGGCATTAGGTAGCAACACCTCATACCCAGTTTTTCTGGAGCACGTCAAGTTCGCGTTTAATGGGCACTTTTATACTAGCAACACAAAGCTACAACCTCTGTTGCTGGTTAAAAGAAGATGAAAGCTAAAATTTTGAAAAATTCACCAAAGCTGAAAGGAATGAACAGTATTCTAATATCAAATTCCCGCCTTCAACGGATAAACGGTAAGTACCATGCCCATAGAGGTCTAACTTAGAATATGGAATTAATGGAAAACCACTCGATAGAATTGTGTAAGATTTTAACTATATTGAGATACGGACTAATAAAATGTGTACTTAAGAGATGGTAGCATGCATCGAAAAACCGCGATGGTGGGTACCACATTTGACAGCACCCATCATCGAGGCAATATAGGCCATTAACTAGAGATAAAAATAGACCGAACTGCGTTTTTAGATTCACCATCGGACCCTTAAGTCACGGGCTATGGCCGTCTTTGTACAAGCAATTGCCTCAGAGCAACATTGACCATGTGGGTATCAAGAGCGTCTCCAAAATTATGCAATAAATCCTATAAATAAAAGTCGCCATTTCCATTAAGAAAATCAAAAATTTAGTTTAAAAATGTCTTTGGTGGACAAACCGCGATACGCTAAGATGCCTTGAACTGATGTATTTAAATGATCCGATCTGTTTTTCTGCTGGTATTGAAGCACTTTATTCATAAGATTAATTCCATAATTTTGGTGAAACTGGTTTCACCTAAATGGTCAATGTTGTTCGAAGGCAATTGCTAGTATATAAATGCCTAAGAACCGCGAACCAAGCTTTCATTGGTAAAACTGAAAACGCGATTCATTCTATTTTTATCTCTAGATTATGACCTATATTGCCTCGATGATGGGTGCTGTCAAATGTGGTACCCACCATCGCGGTTTTTCGATGCATGCTACCATCTCTTAAGTACACATTTTATTAGTCCGTATCTCAATATAGTTAAAATCTTACACAATTCTATCGAGTGGTTTTCCATTAATTCCACTTTCTAAGTTAGACCTCTATGGGCGGGGTACTAACCGCTTGTCCATTGGAGGCGGGAATTTGGTATAACAATGTTGGTGACCCCCTCTAACTTTGGTGAATTTTCCAAAATTTTAGCTCTCATATTTTTTTAACCAGCAATAGAGGTTGTAGCTTAGGGTGTCCCAAAAAAAATTTTTTTTTTTATTTTCACGGGTGCACCGGCACTTTCTGAAAGCTAATGGAGTAAAGTATTTTTGAGATTTTTTTCAGATTTTTCGAAAGACGTTTAGAGGTCGCACAAATCGAATTTTTCCCCAAAAATCGGGTTTTCCGTATTGTTTTCCAATTTTAATTATAACTTGGTTAATAACCACGATTTTCTTCGTTTTCAAATCAAAATTTTAAAGAAAAATTTCCAAATTTTACTTTTATGAGCAAAAACAGTTGATTTTAGATTTGCATTTGCTTGTTTAGGTACCATATATTAAATTTTTTTGAAAATTTTTCATAAACTTTGTAAGAAACGCACTATAACTTTTAAAATTTCTATGAAAATTGAAAAACTAGTGATGCAGTTTAAAAGATGGTTAAATTTTTAAAAAACTCATACTTCAAAGTTGAAATTAGCTTTTACCGTTCCAGAGTTATACTCTTTTAAAGCTGTGTACCCATTGCATGAAACTAATAATATTGTGAGCTTTTTGCCTGGTTTGCAACGGATTTGCTTCAAACTTTGAATCGTGATGTTTTTTTTTCCAACTGAGTTTTCAGATTCACCACGGAAGCCTTGCTTCGCGTTTTAAATTAAATTTTGTATCAGCAATTCATTTCAAACAACATTTACCGTTTGGGTATTACAATTAATCTTATGAGTAAAATTTGTCATTGCTTCCAAAAAAAAAGTAAAATTGTAATAAAAATTGTCTTTGGTGGACCAACCGTGGTACGCCAAGATGTCCGGAACTAAAGTATTCAAATGATATGGCCTGTTTTTCAGCTGCTTATGAAGCACTTTACTCATATATTACTTGATTTTAGTGAAGCTGGGTTTAGCCCAAATGGTCAATGTTGTTCTTAGGCAATTTCTAGTAAAAGACTAGGTCTTCGATGGCAGAACTGAAAACGCAGATCTGTATTTTTTTAGATCTGGCTTACTCCCTATATGAATTTATTTAAGGGTGAGCTTAAGAATTGTACTCCATATCGCATGCAAACGCCCATTATACCTTCATAAAAATTGATTTTAATGAAAATCTACCGTGCGCTTTTAAAGATATTCAAGAAGTAAGGCTTACCTTCTTCTGAAGGTACCTTAACCGATTGCACGATTGAAGTGAATTTTTTATTTTGCGTTCTCAATGAGCTTTATAATGCTTTAAAAGAGTATAACTCTGGAACGGTAAAATCAAATTTCAACTTTTAAAATTCAGTTTCTTAAAAATTAAACTATCTTTAAACTGCTTCACTAGTTTTTTCAATTTTCATAGAAAATTTAAAAGTTATAATGTGTTCTTTGTGAAATGCATGAAAAATTTACTAAAAAATGTAATAAGTGATGCCAAAAAAAGTTAAAGCAAAGCGAAAACTTATGGTTTATGCTCATGAAAGTAAAATTTTGGGCAATTCTCCATAAAATGTTGATTTGAAAACTAAAAAAGCGTGGATGTTGACCAAGTTATAAGTAAAATTGGAAACAATACGGAAAACCCGATTTTTGGGGAAAAATTCGATTTGTGCGACCTCTAAACGTCTTTCGAAAAATCTGAAAAAAATCTCAAAATTACTTTACGCTACAAGCTTTCAGAAAAGGGGGGGGCCAAAAAATTTTTTTTTGGGACACCCTATTGTAGCTTTGTGTTGCTAGTATAAAAGTGCCCATTAAACGCGAACTTGACGTGCTCCAGAATAACTGGGTATGAGGTGTTGCTACCTAATGCCTCTAGTTTAACAATTTTTTTGTTGTTCGCGGGGGGGATTTTTGGGTGTTTCACAGTGTTATTATTCATCCTAGTGCTACAAGTTTTGTTAACTTATCTTTAAAAAAAATAGGTTCGGTTCACAAAATTAAGAAGTGTTTCCAACGATTCCAAACGATTGCGTTTTGAATTAAGCTTGGATGACTTTTTATAGCGAAGAAGAGAAGTTAATAGTTAAGTTAATAGAAAGCAATTAACAAATATCAAATATGTTACAGATTCTTTTGAAAATTGTCCAAGAGATCATACTATACATCGACAACTGTTTTAAAATTTTAGAATAGTCAATAAAAAGAGGACCTAAAAAGATTTTTTTGCTGTTCCAACAACTCAGGTATCAGTTAAACAATCCTTTTCAACAGTTAAGTTTGTTCTTTCTGATCTTAGATCTAGTATAGATGAACAACTTCTAAAAGATATAATGCTTATTTAAACTAAAATTTTCTTTAAAGTTGTTAATGTGAGCTGATGAAATTGATGTCATCAGCATTAATTTGTTGAATTGAATTTAAAAAGTAGACGCAAAAGAATGACTATTTGTCAATGGAAACAGTAAAATTTATAAGAAAGGGAAATAGATGTAACTATTAATATATCGAAACTATTCTTCTATGTTTAACCGAATCGAGTTTTGAACCAAAACCTTGGTGCACTCCTTGCGATGTCCAGGCACCCAGTGATCAGGAAGGCGGAATGATAAGTTTAAAGCTAGGTTGGGAGAGTCTAGTGGTAAAAGGTAAGAAATAGTATTTAGCGCATCAGTTGTTGTCGTTCTGAGAGCGCCGCTAATACAAATTTCCGCACTTTTTTGTACTTTATGAAAATTGTTCAGGGTTGATTGAGGGCGTACTACGGCTGTGTAAAGCCAATGTACTATAGAGAGGGGAAAACCCAGAGTATATTAAGTTTGTGCCAACATATGTAGCTGAGAGAAGGAATCATTTTCGACCCTTTAAAGTATATACATTCGGGGGGGTCGATTTGTATGGGCCGAAAAAAACGAACAAAGCGTATAGCAAAAACCAAAAACCAAATCTACGGTCAATTCTAAGAAAATTTTACCAAGAAACCATGGGTCTAAACAGTGGTGCCGAAACACACACTATCAAGCTTTGAGATCGGTGTGTAGCAGGGCAACACGACCCTCTAGTACGGCCGACCGACGCTATATCAACGTTCCGTCGAGTCGATGATATTGTGACTGTCGTCGACGCACGCTTATTTCCCTCATAATGAGCTCGACTGACGTATTTTGCAAAAGGATGTCCGCTCAATACGTTAACGACTCTCCAGGCACGCTAGGTCGACGCAATGCCATGAAGAAAAGCTACGTAAAAGTCACTCGTTCGCCCCAATGCCATGCAGAGAAGCAACAAAAGCCAAAGAGGTTCCTTTAACCAAAGAGAGATGTTTCTCTCTTGACGGCAATGTATAATATAAATATTTCACATTACGTACTCTTCATCATTAATTTTAATAATTAGTGCGCATTGCAATGGATTCCACTTGCATGTTGTGAAATATATTGTTGATCGGGTGTTTGAGGATTGAAATACCTTTTTTTTAAATCCTTTCCTATATCTCTTACGGAAGAAAATTAGAGCGTACGCCCCTCTCTCTCTCTCTAACAATTTTGACAGGCGTCACGACTCATCACCGTACAAAGAGCAACGCTGGGTTGACGTATATAGACCAATGGCCGGCAAAACACACATGCACATTTTGCCATTACATGTGTGTGTTTTCTCACGCGAGAGCGCTCTCAGTTAGCACTATCTCTCGAGACAACACGCGTTTTACTTGCAATTCAGTGCTCACCGATTCACACAACCATAACTTCGGATCGCGTTTGCTTAAAAATACGACAGACTTCGGCTCGTGCGAGCCTTAGGTGGCCGGGTCTGCTCTCTATGCGTGTGTCAGCTGCGACGCTGGCAGAATTATGACTTCCTATAACAGGGGATAGGAAAAATGAAATGTGGGCACGACTGGTCTGAAATGAATTCGACTTCAAATATTAACGATACATTTTCCCAAAAATCTAGTTAGAAAGTCGGTGAAGCCCGCCTATAACATTCCCTATATCCCTAAGAGTTTGCATTTATCTGATAAATTTGATATAGAAGCCACACAAAGTGATAAAGAAGTCATAAAGTGAGTCCAGTGCTGCCCATCAATGTTGAACCGGTGCAACCTATACAAATTTTTTGTTTTGCTTATAACTTCACTATCGTTCATCCGATCTTCATAATTCCTTGTAATCATGATTACAAGATATCTGTAGACGGTACAAATCATCTATCTGCAAAACTGGGGAAATGTAAGGTTTTTTCTAGATTGCGAGGGCGGGAGGGGGCGTGGCGACCTGTGACATAAAAATTTATCTGCGTGCATTTACAAGAAATATTTGTCCCATACAAGTCAAACCTCTATCTCCTACAATGGCTATAACGGCCACTAAAAAAAAGTCTTATGGTGAAGACTACTTAAAAAACTTTTTAGTTTTCTTAATCTTCAAAAAAAAACCATATATCGATGTTTTTTGGACCCGATATAATATATCGATATTGAAATTTTATATATTTGATATTATCGATAATGATATTTTGAGAAATATCGACAACCCTACCTGACAGGTTCTTTTTTGTTTTTAATAAAGGATTTGAATGTTTTTCATACAACAATTTTATAAATGCTTTGAACAATGCTTATTAGAGGGATTTTCAAAACTGACCAATAGATGGCACCATTACTGTGACCATGCTACGCCACGTTTACTATTTAGGTTAAAACACAGGTTAGGCTTTTAGTTCGGTTCATTGGAGACGGCATGTTGCCGGTAAGAATGAGTGTAACACAAAGATAGATAGTTAAGTCAGTGAGTGTGTGATTTTGAGATGTAAGGTATAAAAAGGCGGGAGTATCGAGCATTGATAGTTGTGAGTGATGTGTGAACTAGTTAGATGAACTGGATCTGTGATTGGAGTTGAATGAACTGGAACTGGAACCGCCACTACTATTTGGCAACCCAGCAAGCCAGCGCTGCAGCTAATATGGGAAAATCAAGAATCACAAGCTTTTATTCAATAGAAAAAACTAAGACAATTTGCTTAACTTTTTATTGCATTAAACTACCCCAGATATAGGTAAAGACCGAACATTGACATAAGCACCAATTTATTCATAGCTTCACTTCGGTAAGCTGAAGAAATGGCATCGTCATTTAATTTTGTCTCCAATGCGAATTCCCTCAAGTCATTGTGTGTTCGTTTACCCTGGAAAGTTTGAAAATGCGAACCGTTCTTAAATAAGATGGTACGAGGTACTCCAGTTAAGCCCAACTTTTTGCATATTGACATTTCAAATTGGCAATCGTATTCCGCAATGCATACATCCGTATCATTTTCCAATCCCTGGGCAAGTTCTCTCCATATGGGTTGGAATTTTATGCACCCCAAACAGGTTGGTGAATAAAAATTAACAAAATACTTTCCATGTGCTATTGACTTCTCAAAATTGTCTGCACTTAGTTTCAATACTTTACCAGGCTCACATACCAGGGCCGTGGCTTTAGTCGTATTGGAGTTAGGTTCGGTAAATTCTAAAATAAAATCTTTTTCATAGTATAATATGGTGGGATATTCCGTTATGTTACTTCTTAAGCAAAACTGTTGATAAGCTGTGCAGTTCATTTCACCAATGGTTATGCTTGTATTGAAGGCTTTCTCCAATGAGGGGTACGTCCGTGTACAATTTTCACATTTGGAAGTGTAAAACTCCACCAGCATATCTCCGAGTTCCAAATGCTTTTTGAATAAAGCAGGATTCAAATTAATCACCGATTGGTTGTGTGCTTGAGCAAGGCTAATGCATGATAAAGCCAAAAGAAGGGTTAGGAAGTTGAATATAAGAAACATTTTTGTATTTGTACAATAATTTTAGATTTTGTCAGTTAAATCGAAGACTGTGTGAGTTTTTGTGAAAATTATAACACAGATGAAGAAGAAAAGGATAACTTGCCCGTCACGTAGCATCGGGTTGTCTTAACATAATCTTGGTTTCAGATCAATTATTTTCTTATTGCAAAAAAGAAATAGTGTGCTGTATAAATTACAAAACAAGACATTAGCATCCTATTAAAAAACATTATTATTTTGTCATTTGTAAGTGGAAAGTGACTATACAATATTGAGCACACCCTTCAGCACATGACAAATTGTCTTGTCCTGTTACAAACTCTTTGTCGTCTTTATGGATGCACATGGCAGGCGTGCTGCAGTTTAAGTTTGTGAAGAGAAAATTCCTGCTCATATTATGCAAGTATCTTTCAGCTCAAAAATGTTTCATTTTGTTTTGTTTCTTATGGTTTTTATTTTGTAAGCGAAGCCATAAATTCTTTTTATAAACAGAGACGCTAGATAAAGAAGAAGCCTACCGCAACCTTCCTAGAAGCCAAGCTGAAATTTTAAAAAGTATTTTAACTATTTGATGAAGTTTGCCAATTTATATTAAAAAACATATCGAACCTTTACATAATTTTATCATACAAATGCTGAATCAATTACTGACTGACAGATTGGCAATCTACTCACAGTCTGAACAGTAAAACATATATTAGTTCACTATATAAGAGAAGTACCCAAAATAATAATACAAAGAAAAGTCTGCCCCTGACTTGGAAAAGTTTGGTCACATATAATTTAATTCATCTATTTTTTCTTTCTTTTTTTCTTTTGATTGTCCTATAAATTAGGCTTATCTAAAGTTCTATTTTCCAGATCTGGGAACTTAGGGGGCTTATACTTGATATTCACCTCAACAAAGCCACTGCCAAAACAAAAAACTCCTTTTAAAAGAAACTCACAAAACATACCCAAACGTTTTCTTTTCTGAGTTATTTGTAAATGAAATTATTTTGTTTTGGCAGTTCTTTTGTTGAGATGTATACTAGGCTTTAAGCACACATTGTATTTCAAAACTCAATGTAAAAAAAAATAGTCTTCCGATTTTATATTATCTAAACCCAAGGTTTAAAAAAGGGAGGTTTAAGTTGAAATCTTGATCTTGATTTTCTAAATCCAAAAATAATTTTTAGATTTTCTAGTGATTTACCTTCAAGACCAAAAACTTCTTCTCTTTCTTTCTAATTTTTGAGCGAAATCATTAAGGGCCGATTTCTGTTCTTCACGATAGCTGCTATGTGTCAGATAGTCTACGATTTTACACTGTTATTTGTTAGTTTATGTGACAAATAGCTCTGTGTGATCGGCCCTAAAAGAGTTTTTTTCGACTTTTTGTAAGTTTAGCCACTAAAAAGTATTTAGCTTAAAGTTTCATATTAATAAACGCATACTTGGGTCAACTCTTTGAATTTTCAGGGTATTTAAGTTTTGCCTCGTCTTTTCACTTGGCTACCAAGAATGATGCCAGATTACTGGCCACTTTGATCCTAGACGCCATAAATAATGTCCATGTGCTTGTGTCGGCTCCTGTCCGCAAACCTGACAAAATGAATTTGGAGTATGGGTGGGCAGGTGTGTTTGTTTAGTGTTCACACCTCGTATGTATGTAAAATGGACATTGCACATAGCACAGACGTCTACATGTGTGTGGCTTGGGAAACTAAAGATTGGGTAGACCAAAACCAAGAGCACCATAACTTGTCTTGTCTGCATGCCTTTCATGCACTTTAATATGCTTGAATGTGAGAAGGAAGAGAATACTTCCAAATAAGTACCTGAAACACAATTTTTGAAATCAGTTAAGAAATTAAATAATTTATTCACCATTAAATTTCGTTAATTGTTCAGCTTTTAAAATTTAAACATGAAAGTTTAAAAAGTTAGTTTAGTCTCGACCTTCGGATTGGAAGTTCAAGTACTATTTGAATCAAGCACGAAAGGATTAGAACACTCCTAAAAGGCTTGTTGCTATCTGCAAATGTTTATTTAAAGTACCCCTACTTAAAAATCAAATGATCCTGACTCGAATTTGTAGTAAGTACGAAGTTCCACTGTCAAAGCGAAAGATTGAATAGAATCGAGAGAGGTTGGACCCCAATAGGGCAAAATGGGGAAAACAGGTCTCAGCATTCCCAAAGCTTACATTGGGTTTATACTTAATATTTGAGAAAATCAAAAAATTCTATTTTAATTTTAAATATGCGCGACAGAGCTTTAAAGTTTGGAAAAAAAATATTTGTTCATTTCGATTGCTGTCATCTTTTGAAATATTACATTATTTTTTATTCGAATAGTTTTAAAATAAAATCCACGCAGACTATTTATAAATAAAAAAATTATATGACAAGGCAACACTGCGTATGAGTTATATACAAAAACTTTAGAGGCTATTCGCATCCGTTAAAGCTCGACTTTTTTACTTTGGTTTTGTTTTACCCATACCATGAATCAAACAAGTATCAGATAGGTGGGGAGACCATCACCTTTAAAATTTCATACTCAGGGAGTCCAGCTATAACACTTCCAGCAGCAAAAGGCAGCTGCTGACTTGCAGTCTATGGGTCAAGTCTATTGAAGAGATTTTAACAGCAACCAGACTTCATTGTAATGTTGTTTGTATCCTGCTTCTACAGTTGTAAGCAAACAAATGACCTTAAGCAATAGAGCGATAAGTATTAGAGATATTTCTATTTCTAAACATGGTGGAATTAACAAGTTGAAGTATTATTCCTTTGACCCTACAGACAGCCAGAGCGCAGTCTCGCTCGGCTTCACCTTATACGATTCCACCGTGATACTAAACGAAAGTGCCCAAAAATAGACTACATGGCACAAAAGGAAATTACTGTGGATAGAGCAAGACGACCATATTCCTAACTGAATTCAGTCATTTTAATGCAATCCTTTTTCTGATTGAATCCAGTTGAAGTATCGAGCTCAATTTAATTTTGGGTACTCTTCAAATCAAGTGCATTTTAGACTCCTCATATTTTCGAATCACACACGCAACCTCTTATATTCCATAGTGTTTATAATTGTAAACAAAAGCACATTTCTACCGCCTCATAAAGTTCTTCAATTCAATATGGAAGTATCAGCCATTGCATTGACAGTGAAGTGCTACACTGGTGCACATCTCAACAGAGCATTATTCCCAGCAATTTACAATTTATCACCCCTGCACAACTAACGAATAAAGTGAATGCTCAAGGCACGTGCTTCCTTTGCGCTCTTGAAGTAAAGGAAATGAAATAAAAGTCAAATGGCCAAGCAACATACGAATGGAAACTTAAAAGTAATCGAATTTTATAACTAAATTTAATTTTCACTTTAAGAAACGACTCACCACTTTATTCTTATATACTTAATATTATATTTAATTCCCATTTTGGTTTGTTTAATTTTAAATTTTTCCAGTTCATTGAACTGGACTGGTGATGGATGAGGAATAATTCACCTATTAATACTATTATTTTTCAATAAGAAAACTTAAATGTCTAAAATATTTTCCTAAAATTTAATGTATGATAAAGCTAGCCAACTTTTTTCATTAAAGAATACACACATACAAAATCCAACTTAAGTTTTCAAACTAATATGTGAATTTATGAAATGCTCAAACCGCCGTACTCGTTTATTTGGTATGCATATGCGAGAGCAATAGTTTTTATATGAGCACAGAGTCGCCCCTTATCGTTGTTTTAGAATTTTTCTAATGCCAAGGATGTCGAATTGGCTTTGCACCCCAAAGGGAAGCACCTTACTCTGCAGCATTTGCCATTTGAATCAAATGTACTTCAGCAAGTGCAATGCAAGGGGCAAGAGTACATTGCATTAGGGTGCAAAATTTAATTATCGTACAAGTGAAATTAAAAATACATGCAACAAAATGAAACACAATAAATCCAAGAGAACCAGCCGCACTAACTGCTCCTTTTCCCCATTCTTTCTGTGTGGAAATAAGCCTACAAAGATTGAAAGGTTAAACCACTACGGCAACTGCAAACTGCAGCAAGTCGCTGGGGTGAATACTGAATTATGCACTACGAGTACAATGTGTAATTAGAAAGACAGGAGGAGGGAAAACCAAAACTTTTAGCCAAAAAGGCAATTGACACAAAAAAGTGATACGTGTTAACGCATTGCAGCCTTTAGAGAGTTAAGGCACAATGCGGACTGGAAAATCATTAATTAAGAATGAGTTCAGCAATGGAGATTTTTTGTAGGCATTCAGAATATTGTTTTCTACTTACTTAAATAAACATCTCTAGAGGAACCCCGATTGAAAATTTTGAAAAAATGTCAATTTAAGAACGGTATCCTTCAAGCTGAAAAAAAACTAATACCACTGTACCTTTAAACTTTTAAAGCTCAAGACTTTCTGCAACTTTTTGCCCAGCATTCTAGAGAAAAAAATACCGGAAAGCTAACTTTACCTCGGCCAAAGATTATTTAAAAACGAGAGCGTAAGTTAAAGTCGGCTCTAACCGACTTCTATATACCCGTTACTCATAAAAAAACATGTTTAACAGTGTTCCTGCGTTCCCTAGGGTGACCATCCGAAAAGTATGCAACATTTTTTAAAATTTTCACATTTTTGCTCATAGCTTGAGAACCGTTCACCCGATCTTTATCATTTCTTCGGCAAATCGATTCATTTTGCTAATTACTAACTATCTCTAGAGGAAACAAATCTTCTATCTTTAAAACTGTTGGAGATATAACGTTTTTTCCAAATTGCGGGGGCGGGATGGGGCGTGGCCAAAATTTGAAACAAACTTGATCTGCGTGCAGATAAAAGAAGCATTTGTCCCATACATGTCAAAACTCTATCTCTTACCATCTCTGAGATCTTGGTGTTCATACAGACGGACGGACGGACGGACGGACGGACGGACGGACAGACGGACAGACGGACATGGCTATATCGACTCGGCTGTTGATGCTGATCAAGAATATTTATACTTTTTTATGGTCGGAAATGATTCCTTCTGCCTGTTACATACATTTGCACGACTTTAGTATACCCTTTTTACTCTACGAGTAACGGGTATAAAAAACAAGGTATGAGTGTCGATAACACTTATGAGGCTTTGATGTGAAACATGATGCTAAACTTAAGGGCTTATTTTTAAAAGCAAAAGAGTAATTAAATCAGCAATGACAATCTTTTAAAAAAAGAACACAATGAGCTAGCATTTGAAAGATCATTTGAACAAGAATTATCTAAGCGAGTCATATTCAAGATCTTTTAATAATTAAAATGGGAAAGGTAATTTAAGGAAGACTCAGAAATGGCTCATGCACTTGCTCAAACAGTGATTGATTGAAAAACGAATGGAAAAATTCTCCCAAATGAATCAAAAATAAGTCTCAACTGATCTGAAAAAAGGCGTATAAACGACTCTTGATGAAGAGTCGCAACTAGGCTAAAATTTTCTTCCGACAAGTAATATTTACGTACAGAAAACGAGCGCATTTATAGTGACTATTTTAATCAAACTGAGGAATTCATAAAAGACTTTAATGTGATTAGAGAATTCTTTTCTGTAATACTGTTAAGGCACTGCTGTAAAAAAAACGAATTTTTCGACGTACTTAGCCACAATCAACTCACCGTCTGTCACCGTCTTTTCACTGTCCAGTCACTGTTAGGTCACTGTAAAATCACTTTTTGTCAATCTCAAGTCACTGTTTAGTTACTTTCAAGTCATTGTTCAATTACTGTTTAGTTACCCCACCACTTTCCCTCCTCTTGCACTCCCCTTTCCCCCCTCTCCACTTGTGACGCTCTGCTAAAACACAAAATATGAATGACGTCAGCGCAGCACTGTAGCGTCACGTGACGCTGAATTTAAATTTACCTCCTAATAAAATCCTTCATACCGAAATTAAAGATGTTTCACATCAAAAAGATTTTAATAAATCATTCAACATTTTAATTCTCACTTTGAACAATGTTATACGAGTGATTTTCAAAACTAAGCAATAGATGGCGCCACTACTTTGGCCATTTGGCTAGCTTGTTTGTTATTTGGCAGCTATAACTACGATAAATTAATCCAATTAAAATCAAGCTCGACAAAATAGTGTTGAAACATGTTGACTCTACCTTTAAAAACAAAAAAGTTTTCCTCACTTAAACTACTAAGTAAAAGGACTGAGTCGATTTAAATAAACTTATTGAGCTAATCCTTACGCTTTTTGTCTTTAAAAATATTTAAAACAGGCTTCTTCTGCGTCGATGCAGCGCTGTCAGCGCGACTTCTCACATTGAAGGCGTCACGAAATTCATCCTCCGGAATGGCCTTGAGAACCGCGGTGCATGCTGCTTGGATCTCATCTGTCGTCTTAAAATGCTTGCCTTTCATCGTCCTTTTTAGGCGAGGAAACAAAAAAAAAAAGTTCGTGGGGGCCCCATATGGGCTGTAGGGCGGCTGCGAAAGCGTTGGGATGCTGCCCTTGGTCAAGTAGTTCTCAAGAAAGACGGTGTGAGCCGGGGCTTCAGCTAGGCTGACTCTCGGCACAGTACGAGTGTCACCTTAATCCGGTCCGGTGTGAGATGTGTGGTATGGGAAAGGGAAAGATATTGTGTAGGAGTTCTGATAGTAGTTACACCAGGTGGCACACTCCAGCGTGACAACCGTTGACTATCCGGTACAGCTTATTTGTGGGGTAACCTCCATAGGAAGGCCGTTCGCTATCCACAACCTGCGACCCGTCTGATGGCCCAATAGCTAGACCCCCTAAGCACCATCTTACAAGTTTTTCGGAACTTGGATCAGAACCAGTTTGCATCGTATATGGTTTTTGGAATTGCTTCATTGCACTCAAAGAAGCTATGGCATTTATGGTACTTGGCGACCCCTAGATCCAAATTCCAGTAATACTTACAGACTCTTTGTGACATAATGATCATTAAATTTGTTCATAAGGCAAAAACGCCAGTTGCTGAGTTTGTGAAAATCTAAAGAAAGAGCGCCACATCAACAATGATTTTATGTAGGAAAAAATCTTTTTAAGTGTAAGTGTGTACTTCCTGTGAAAAATTTTGTTTGTTATTTGCTTATATTTTGTTTAAATACTCAAACGTATTTGGACCCAGCATTAAATTGATTTCCAGACACAAAGTCCTTACTGAAATAGAACTAAGACATTAAGAAATAAATATTCTTGCTCATTGTTTTTTTTAGAAACATTTGTAAAATTTTATTTAATTTTACTAAATATATATTTATATAAGTATAAGTATATCATGTATTATATTGCTTTATGCTTACACAAAGTAGTTGATATAAAATGGTCAATGCAACTTTTCTTTTGTTATATTCTTATTGCCTTTCACCCTTTACTTACTACAATTAAGTACATGTATATATGTGTATGTCTGTATGTATTTTGCGTAAATGAACATAATTATAAATGTACTTTGATACTTGTTCTTGTTCTTTATAGTTTTTAGTTTTACAATGAACGCTTGAAATTGCATGTCTTTTCAGCTCATATTGTACCCTATTTGATTGGTTGGTTTAATTTAATTTAATTTGATTGATTGTTTGGTTGAAATCGAAAATACCACTGCATCTGCATGTTCCCAATCTGAAAGGCACATTTTTGTTTTGATTTGCTTAACTATTTATGATATTTAGAATTTCTGTAGTATTTGGTCAGCGTGTCTTCAATTCGACTATTATTGCACGTATTTGCTATTCTTGGTTCTTAAGGTATGTGTGTGTGTGTGTGTTGTTTTAAATAACTTTATGGTAAGGCAAGTACTAAATATTGCTAATTGTTCAAGTGGAGTCGGCATCTTCCCAGTCTGTGCGCGCCCAATTTGGTAATTCAGTTTCATACTCCCAGCCAGGACCCTAAAATTAAAATGACTTTGAAATTAGTTTAAGCGAAAAAGAGGGAATTCAATTTGGTTTTACCTTGTATTTCCAGGCATGCAAGTACATGACCAGATCCTTTGATTTGGGGTCCCGATAGTGAACCTTGCACTCATAGCAATGCTTATCTGTGGTAATTTTATCCGACTTTACACACATATCCACTGAACAACCGGCTATGGGTGAAGTTGGTGTGGCTGTCTGAAGGGCAGGAGTTAATATCTCCGCATACTCTGGCAACGCTACGCTAGGACGTTCCTGCTGTTTGAGTGTCATTTGTGGACTCTCCACGCAAGGAGGTGTAGTCTCTCGAGAGTTGACACCCGCATCGTCGTCACTTTGATGAATGGCTACAAATATAAGCGAAGCATTAAAAATATACTCTAGAGCGTTGGAAAGTGTCATTACTCACCAGAAGCTTGATCGCTGCTTAAGCTCTCCCTATCTGTTTCATCCTTGGCATTCTTAAACATTGATATATCAGAATCACAATCTATGCCTAACCAGTTTTCTGCATTATGTATATTAATGAGATCACGTATAAGTTCTTCATCCGATTTGCCACCAATATCGCCAGAGCGTCCCTTAAGTGGTCCAAAAACTTCATGGTTGTACAGAGGATCATTGAGTATGGGATAACCTGTTTGTATACCATTTTGAGCAAATGTTTCAAATATATATAACTATGATTCTATGCTTACCCAAATATTGCAAATGCACTCGTATCTGATGCATGCGTCCTGTCAACGGTTTACATAGAACCACACTGGTTTTACCATTTTGTGACAGCTTCTGGAAAGTTGTGGTACAATCTTTGCCTCGCGGTGACACTTTGCATACACCGATCTTGTAACTGACCACTTCAATGGGTTCCTTACACTCGACGGTTCCACTACAAAGGAAAGCAAATTTACAATATACTCTTTATTAAACAAATTCCAAGCTAAACTCACTCTGGAAAAATGCCCTCCACGCGACAGATATATTCCTTTTCCACCTGTCTATTGCGTATCTGCTGCTCCATTTGGCGTGCTTTTTTGGGACTACGTCCAAACAGCAATAGGCCAGATGTTAGACGATCTAGTCGATGAATTGTGCGCAGGTTCTTCAGATTGAATTCCTTGGCTAGTATAAAGACCACAGTGTTGTGTCTGTAGCGACCACATGGATGTACCTGGGAAGAAAAATCACCACCGTTGATATAAAAAGTTGCATCGTGTGTGTCATTTTTAATGAAGTTTTATGAAAACAAAAATCTAACATTCTTTTTAACCAATTCTTTAATTAATTTTTTATGGGATAGCTTAAATTTACATTTGAAAATGGTTTCTGGACTCAACCGAAAATTAAAAAACTTCCATTGTCGTTTAAAATTTCTTCAACTACTGACCTAAAGTACATTTTAAAACAGTAACCCAACAAGAACATATTTTTTTATAACTTTGGATAATCGAGACCAAAAATGGCCAAACAAATTTACGGCAAAATTTATACTAAGTACCTGAAAATTCTTTCAGTTCATTTGGAAGCATTAGAGAAACAAGTACGACCGTTGCAGTCGAGAAGCTCGACTTCGAAATACCCTGTACAATTGACAAACACACACACATACACAATCAAACACACGCACAAATACACATAAACGGCCCCACAGCGGGCGCAAGCTGCAAGCATGCGTAATAAGAAGCGTGGGGAAAGGGGGGTGCAAAATTGTTTCGTGAATAACTTCTGTGTTTTTGCTCAGAACTCATTGCGTTTCAGAAAAGATAGATTAGGGGCTTAAGATAATATATATTAAGCGACGATGTTGTAACTTTAAAATTGTGGCCCTGACAGTTTTTTGCGGTTTAAGGGGGAGGGGGGAAATTTTGCAAGTCTGAACCAATCTGTACATGCAAAAATTGTTTATTTATGTCCTGGGATCTACGCGTTCAACAACAACGGACAGACGGACTGATCAAGAAATGGGTGGAATGTTTTTTCCCTACTACATGCACAACCCTTTACCCATCATGGGTACAGGGTATAAAAACGACCACCAAAGATGTGGAAAATGTGATTTATTTTCAGTTTTCGACAATAGTTTTCAAGATAAGTTAAGGACTTAAAAAAGGATTAAAGAATGGAAGTTTGTAATTTAAGTAGAGATAATTTATCTCAGACGTTAAAACATATTTTATAGATATTGCCAAAACTGCCAAAACAATAACTACATAGATTACAAAAAAAAAACCAAACTGAAGATTTTTAGTATAGGTATAGTTTGGAATGGCGATCTCAAAAATCGATTTTAAAAATTTTTCCATGACTCCGTTTTTGAAATATTAATTTTGTTAATTTTTTTGGCAGGTACTCTTACATTTTAAGCTTAATCTCACTTCATAATTGTCAGATAGAGTCAAGTAGTAGTTTGTAATTTATCGGCGACCTCAATGTTTAATTTTGGTTTAGGACTCGTCCGAAAAAGTTGTGTTTTTTCACAACTGAAAACAACAAAAGCTTTCTCAAAAAGCTGCTTTAGCTTTTGGGTTTGGAACTTTGAGCCGAAGCTTAAGATTATGTACACCAAAAGGTTGAAAGTTGTTAGCCTGACCTATTTTTACTTTCTTGTTTTTTGAGGTTCCCAACTGCAAAGAGAAATGAAGCTGCTAAAAATGCAATTAACATGACTTGGCAAAACTTTGTCCGGAATGGGAATATATCGATCGATGCTAAATGGAAGATATTTCAAGCTGTTTGCAGAGCCATACAGACGTATTGCGCTCAGGTATGGGGCTTTAAGTTATTTGAAGAAGTGGACAACTTACAGTGGTATTTTGTTAAAAAGATTTTAAGCTACCAATCACTACTCCCACATATCATTAGCCTTAGAAACGCAGCTGAGGTAATCATTTATACAACTGGGAATGCATTTAAAGTATATAGGAAAGACGCTGTATACCTATGATGAGCGACGACTACCCCATTTTTTGACAAAACATATTTTGAACAAAAACATCTTCTGGGCAGAAGAAATAAACAACTGGGAACCGAGTGTAATATAAGAGGCACAATAATATTGCGCAGTCAGTTTGGTTTGAACAAATTTTAGCTCTGCAAAACCACCTAAAACACCTGTAGCGGTATATTACATCAAAGGAAGCAAGCGTACTAGAATCAGACTTGGCCACACTTTAGCAACAACCACGCTCCCAAAGACCAATACTTGGTTATGAGGCTAGATGCGGTCAAAGGAACAATTAATCGGGAACAGAACAGCGTGTTCGGGCACACTGGAGAGGGATATGTGGCCTACTTGGAGGTCCCATACTTAAAGGACGGTGCACCGCACAGGCAGGTGGAAACATCGCAGTCCCAAAACGCAAAATCAGGCAAAACCTAATAACCCAAACCAAAGGAAGAAAAATGCGAACTTTTTAACTTATAAGCGAAAACCATATAACCGAGAACTCAATCTCCGACTGACGATAATTTTGTGCGCTTCCTAGTTTGTAGTAATGTCAAAAATAAGTTGTTAACTTATTTTTTTTTGTTTTTGGTAAATGTTAATTTTCAAATGTATACTACTATTATAATGTATTCTATAAAAATAAAAGAAGATTATTATTATTATTATTATTATTAGAAAGGCAGGTGAAGCGATGGTTTCGACAGCGATAAGCCTACTGAAGATTTATTCGGGAGAATGATGAAACGGTACCGTATAGGCAACCAGCTCATTTTTGGTGTACAATAATGCATAAGTTGTTTTCAGTTGTGAAAAAACACAACTTTTTCGGACCTTGAGCCAGCTAAACTCACTAAATAATAGTCAAGTAAGATATAAATCGAAAGGTAATTGAGCTGCCAATAATCGCGTAAAGCAATGTTTTTAAATCGGTTTGGTAGTTTGAATTCAACGACCAAGAATATTAAAAAAAATTATATTTGCTCGAAAATGCAAGAAAGTTTATTTTTTAACGCCTAGGAAGAATATATATTTTTACCTAAGTATCGCACTGGTACAAAGAAAAAAGGGAATTGGTGAGGAAATTCATGTTACACGTACTGTAGATGGATCAAATTGAGTAGAGGAACTAACAGTCAAATTTGAGCATATAATTAAAGTGGGGTAGCGGGGGGGGCTTGGTTCACTTTTTTGCTCATAACTTCAGAACCGTTCATCCGATCTTTATCATTAAATCATTTCGTCTGTCCGTTCGTCCGTCCGTCCGTGTGAACAAACAGATCAGAAATGGTAAAAGATAGAGGTTTGACATGTATGGGACAAATGCTTCTTTTATCTGTCGAATTGCCAAAGAAATGATAAAGATCGGATGAGCGGTTTTCAAGCTATGAGCAAATAAGTAAATCACACCTGCCCCACCCCCTTGCACCCTATCACAACCAACACCGCACAATCTTAGAAAGAGAAAGAGAGAGACTTAGAAATGAGCGCAGCACCAGCACTGCATTCAGTTTCTACTCCAGGTTCAGAGTATGTTATAGTAGGGCTTGACCGGCTTTCTCACTTGTTTTTAAATGAACTATTGAACCGATGTAAAAACAATGTTTGCTCGATTACTGACAGCTCAATTACCTTTTGATTCATCTCTTGCTTGATTCTATCTGTTAATTATCTGACTCTGACCCATAGACGTCTACGGACATGCAAAGTAAAATGAAGTTTCAAATATCAAAGGCTTCCGATATTGTTACATTTAAGATTATTGTTACCCCGGAAAGAACCGATTGAAACTTGGAACCAGAACCGGAACCGGAACCCATATTCATATCGGTTTGGCTTCATCAGTTTTTCTTTTAAAGATATCGCGGAAAATGTGTTTTGAATGTTTTTTTGCTTTGAAAAAAATTATGGAAATCATACTGAGCAAAAATTTCTGGGCTTATGAGTCTCATGCGATAGAACGTAAATCAATTCAGCGAGCAGCATCAGCAAGCCCGAAGGCCCAAAATTGGCCTTTGAAGAGAGTTATTCCTTAGTTTATGAAAGATTTCTGTTGTCGAATTTCTATTTCATCCCTGAGGATGAGGAGGAAGTATTACCAACCAAGGATTCACCGAAGGATTCCCTACCGAGGAATCCCTAATGATTCCCAACCAATTAACCTCTGAGCATTTTGATTGATTGGAAATACTCGCTTACTCCGAATCCCCTCGAAAAAGCTCTTTGTACGATGATGAGTGCCGCGCTACTGCAGAGAAAGATGCTGTCTACAGGAGAACTCTGCAGTCGGGAGCAGCACAGACTGATAAGGATCCATACCGGGAAAAAAGGAAAGAGGAAAAGCGCCTTTGTAGAAGAAACGAGAAAGGCAAGGCTAACTTCGAAGTTTTGATACACTTTAAAACGCTAGACTCAACGGTTAGCGACTTCCACAAAACTTCGCAGAGCAGCTTTAAAACATTTAATATTACCAATGACCGTGATTAAGAGCGATATGACTAAAACATGGACCTTCCGACCGAAGGCTTTAAGCATGGCCTTTTCAGAGGTTGAGAGGCCGTCTCAACTGATGGGCTTAGCGGTAAACGAGGACAAGACGAAGTACCTAGTAGTAAAGTTGTAGAGGATTTTGTCTACCTCGATACGAAGATAGCGTAGAAAAAATTTGAATTTCATTCCAGCCTCCCATTATTATGTGAAATGAATTTTAAGAAATGTCGTAGAATATTATCCTAAGCTCTGCAATATTTTAGTTGCATTGCACGTTGTATTTTTTCAGAATTTTGTCCATGTGTTTGTTTATTTTAATAAAATAAATAATCAAAAGTTGCTTCGTCTTTATGTTGTTTTCTTAATGAAATGGCTGAATGCATTACAGCTAATGTAAATGTTTAGCACAAGAATTTATATGTATTCAATTTTTCAACAACAATATTATTCTAAGGCGGCAGAGAATAATGTGTCTTCAAAGGCCAACATTGCGTATGAGTGATTATCGTGCAGTTTTTGTATACTCAACAAAATGAAATGGAATTAGATGTTTCTGTAGGTGAACAAATTCTTACACAGAATGAAATGGTTTGTAATAATTTAAAAGGCTGGTCACTACCAAGCATGCTTCCATTTTCACTTTGTCAAAAATTTTGCGATTTTCGGGCGAAAGTGAAAATGTGAGCAGGACTCTATATGTATGTATGGTTTTTTATAAAAGTAACATGGCGGTCGTTAAAGCCACTTACGGGTATAGATGCCGGCTTATTTACAACCACAATGTCCTCATCCATATGCACAATTGTGATTGGTTGGCAAGTTACGGGAACTTCGTGTCTGCAAAGATATTCATGAATGCGCTCGTTAGTCAGATATAAAAAAACATTTAGCGCTAATGCAAAAGGATTAAGAACGATTTAGGGACTTCAATTGAATACTTAAAATACAAATTAAATTGCTCTACAAATTGTTAAATGGTAAATGTATTTGATGTACAACAATACATTTGGAATGAGGCTTTAAAAATAGCAACTCTAAAAATTTTTAAGCTTTACCTGTGTACAATATTTGCCAGCAAATCGTTATGCTTCAGCCGATAGTCAATGGGAACCTTCTCAAAATTAACTGTTAGTGTGCCCGTTTGTATACAGCGTTCATACTCTTCAGCCGGATGTGCACGAAACTCTCTTGAAAATATGTCCAAAATCTTTTCTCCCACCCAACGTCCTTTTGTAAATGTTGTGAAAGTAAAGTAATACGGATAGACTTTTCGAAGACCTATTAAAAGTTAATTTATTTTTGTTTTTAAATTAACCAATTCAAAAAAATAAAATGGAACTTACCATTTTCAATATAATAGGAAGTCTCTTGATATCTTTCATCAGTAAATCCAGGTCTCTTGGCCTTTAGTGCTTTTGTTTCGAGTTTAGCCTAAAAGAAATTATGATGTAAGTTAAGTAAAGTGATAGCAGTTTCATTTCCGAAACGAAACTAAAGTATCATAAATTGCTATTTCTGCTCAATTTGGTTTATTTGGAAGCGTTACTCGTGCTAGGGAAATCTAACTCAAGTGCTGTACCGTGAGAAGGTTCAAACCAAAAGCCCATGACATTGCTTACCTTTTTCAGATCCTTTATTTGTTCTGTGTCCTCAGTTTTTCGCTTCTCGGGTATTTTTACTCTGTGGGTTTCGGAATCCACCGGAGATGTTAGCTGAAAGTAAAGAGAAATCAATTTAATTAACCAGAACAATTTTGAGCATAAAATATTGATATGTGCATTCGATCTAGAAGATTTTTTGGCTTTTAATAATTCTCGATTTCCATATCATGTTCCCCAATTTAATTAGCTAACATCAAACCCATTAATTACGAACAAACTTTAAAACAATTGCTACATTGTTTATCCACAACAGAAAACAAGACTTTTAGGCGTGGGCTCTGCATTTTATGCATTCCAAGAAATTAAAACTGTTAAATTTGATAAATGGTTTTTGGATTTTACAAGAGTGGGAAAACTTGTTTTGGGTAATCAACTTTTTGTTTAGAAATGTATTTTCATTGACGTCAATAAACGAGGGCAGTTGGATAAGTCAGTGATTTATTGTATGTTCCGTATAATAGTTTTGCTGCTTCTATCAAATAACATTTGTTAAGAGATTGCGTCGTTAAGTGTGTGTTTGACAGTTGTTGAAAGCAGACATCCGATTGAACTTCCACGAAAATTGGAAAAGTGAACTTTACCAAAATGAAAAGAAACTTAAAAGTTTGTTATTTTAATTAAAGAACCAGAGGTGAATGGTACTGAGATCAACTATACTGACATTAAACATTGGCCATGTTCACCAGCAAAGATCGACAACAAAAAATCGATGGATCTAGTTCGACTGTTCTAATGAACGAATTTGATGCGCAATCATGATTTGCTAATTTTATCAACTGTGATGGTAGGAAAACAGAAAATTTTAAGACCAAACGATAACTTTGCAGCATTTTTTTGCCTTTTTGCTTGATTACAGGGCTGCAAACCTCATAAAAATCGAGAGGGCTTCGAACCCGCGAAACTTTTTGGGTTCGGGTTCACGGAGTGGGTTCAGAAGGTCGCTGAACCTAGGTTCGGGTTTGGACCGGGGTTCAGTAAAAATTTTGTTTGAAAAAACATGTATGTAAATTGAATCAAATCGAAAAATTGCGGCTTGATAATATAATATTGTAGCTTGTATTGGCGTAATAGGCCAATATTATATAAAATATTATAGATGAAATTTGAGCGGTGTTAAGCTATAGTCATCAGTAGCGGATCCAGGGGGGGGGGGCTATAGGGGCTGAAGCCCCCGCCTTAGAGCCCAAATATCCTAATTCACCCAATATATGCAAAGAGCAAAATAAGTAATTAAGAATTTCAGAAAAATATACAAATACTTAGATTGTTTTAAAACGAAATATCGTTATCTAATACTTGTAGAATATATTTTTGGTGTGTATTTTTGTTAGTTTCGGCCACAAAAAGGGAGTTTTTCTGAAGGCATTCTCTTGGATAGTTAGGTGGGGGTGTGGCCCAGCGGTTAGCGTGCTGGACTGCTGGGTGGGAGGTCGTGTGTTCGATCCCGCCAGAACATCTAATAATAAAAGTTTTTACTTTCTTTAGAAAAAACTTTTACACATCCGGTCACCTTCACCACCTATTGGCACCAGCTGTGATGTAACTAGCCTTGAAATAGCAAATTCTCAAACTTTGCCGTTCGGACTCGGGGGCACACACGCCAAGAAATTCAGAGAAGCTTGGGTTGGCCCCTTTGTAGCTGTATAGCCAATTTTACATTCTCTTGGATATTACTAGTATTTTTGATATTACTAATATCCAAGGGAATCGATATTTCACAACCCTATTCAGCAGTGAAAAGTATCTACAAACAAACACCTTTGGAATATGGGTTGAAATATTACGACCGATCGTTGAAAATTCGGTGGAATATTTAATAATTTAAGCAACCACTCTTTTTTACGTGGCAACAGTTTGCAGGAGGATTCATTCAAATCAATTCCTATCAGAATGGTTGATGTATGCACGAAAAACATGAATGCGAGTGCACATTCGCCGAGTTGCTTTTATACATTATTGGAGAATTAGAAAAGCTTAAGAATGGTAGAGACAGCGAGACATCATCAGAAGCGGCATATCTCATAAGTGCGATTGGAAAAACGGACTTTTTGATCTGATTGCATGTTTTTACTGCCGTCAATGCTGCAATTTTGAAACTCAGTAGGACTCTTCAGACTCCAGAACTTCAGATATCATCAGCCTGTGCTCACGTCGCCCATATGATTGAATTGTTACTTGAAACAAGAAATAATTAATCACCTTTTGATGTAATTTTTAAAAAAAAATCAACAAAATTGCAGACGAAATGTCACTTGAGTTTAAAATTCCTCGATTATATGGTCGTCAAAAAAGCAAAAGCTTACGCACGAGTATACGACGCTTTTTTACCCCCCATGTTAAATATTTTTATGCAAAATACTATTCTAAGAATGAAGCATCTAAAAAGGAATTAGTAAATATTTAGTATACCACCGTTCAAAACAACAATTTTGTAAAAAATCTCATCGATCGGCCGCGAACTATAAAGAATTATTATACAACAAAGTCTAGGAGGTCATCCACGGGTTCCTTTTTAATGAAGTTTTTAAATTTGCAGGAATATGTGAATTTTATTCGGCAATTGTAAAAAAAATCAGAAAACGTTAAAACTTAACCACGTAGCTTAAATGCAATAGCATTTCCAAATTTATAAAACTAACCAAAATAATGTATGTACAAATATGGTCTTAGCGACGTGTACGACGTTTTTTGATTTAAATTGAAGGTAACATTTTAAAATATGCTCTACACATCCTGCGCAGTTTTTCAATGTTTATTGTTTGAGCAGTTTGTTGATACTTACTTAAAAATCCGTCTTCACTCGACTTAAAAAAAATCGCCTGCGGCGCTATTTATTTATCTAGCTTTACCTTTAAACTAGGGATTAAACCCGAAACATGTTTCGGTTTCGCTCAAGGCATATACATAAATTGGTCAAAAACTTTTTATACTCTGTGCCAATGGTACACAGAGTGAATGATAATGCAGTTGCACTCTAGAGGTAAGACAAAAATTGTTAAAAAAAACTGATCAAAAAACATGTTCTTTATTTTTACCTTGGGAAACACTACCTTCAGAGCATATCGACTTTTTGTATGAGATGATGTATCTATTCTGAGAAGCACAATAAGATCCGAACAATGTTGATTTGTTGTGATTTTGAGTGCCCTTAGCCCCCCCTTAGCCAATTCCTAGATCCGCCACTGATAGTCATAGTCCGTATTGAGATGCATAGAAAATCACAGTAATTAGAGCGAGACGGACATATTCCCAAACGCACTCTGAGAACGTATGTGAGTGCAAACAGCTGTTTAATTTTTACCAGAAACGGAGACGACTGCGCAACCGAGCAGTCAATATATTCTAAGTTTATGTTTGTTCATAACTTTTAAAACAAGACGCACACGCACACCACAAAGGCGGATGGTCGACTGTACAGCTGTTTCAAGAACCTCTCGGTTTTATCATCAGCAGGCTTTGCTCAACTTCTGCAAGTTGACAATTGTATGACTGTTTGAAAATTCCAAAGGCATAAGTGCAAAACACACAACTGCAAATTGACAAAGGTCTTTGTTTTACAGCAACGCAATGGATAAATTAATCATTAGTAGACCTCGGATTTTCCATATTTTGAAACAGATTTTAATTCCAGTAGGTCAAAATGGTGTACCCTAAATGACGAACAATTTGTTTAAAAATTTTCTCCCCAATAGCTATTTACTGCCTACTAGGATTAAAATCTGTTTCAAAATATGCAAAATCCGAGGTCTAATCATTAGTATGTCTTCCAGCAATCATTCATTATTGCTGACTATTGCTGGATAAAACAAATACATGAGTAGAAAAATGCGCTGGACTGATTCTTGTGTTGGAGGGGCAGCTATTAATGCGACATTTTTAAGTTCTTTTCTCATATTGCTCTTTCCAAAACTTAGCTTAAGGATTGATTTTTATCGTTATCAGAAAATTAAGAATTAAGACTAAGAATTAATTCTTCTTAACCATGCAATCATTTATTCTTATTTTTAAAGTTCTTAAAACTTTTACTTATTAGTTCCTTTTGAATATTAAGAATTAGAGCAAATTGTTTCTTTGCAAGCTGTTTTTATACCAAGACTTAAATATTGTGGGAAATGAAAAACTTCACATTTATAGCAGCTTGAGAAAAATGTAAAAGATTAATATTTTTAACCGAACCACTTTAAAAAAAAAAGGGCAGTCTCCGACTCCGGAGATGTTCAACTCCGAACTCCGAAATGTTTGATGTATGCTAGTGAATTTGGCCATTGAAAAATTATGTGACACCCTACCATACCTACTTCAACACTTGTTTGGAGATGTTTAACCAAAATCAAAATTAGCTTTAAGGCATTTTGCAACCGGGCTTGAAACATTTGGGACAAATATACTGTCAAATCAGTGGAAACAGAGAGATGTGCGTTCAATAAGTTGGTTGTTCACAATCGTTCAATCGAACACCTTAGAGTATTATTCAAATTTATTAACAAATGCAAAAATTGGTTTATACAAAAACGACCGCAGTAGTAGTAGCTTATTTTGTTTAGAGAATTTTCAGAACATTTGGTTGACATTGGCAGTTTGCCGACAGTCATACTTATATGTAAAGGTTTTATTTCATATATTTAGTTTAATTTTTTATTAATTTAGGTCAAGAAAAATTCTATTGGGTTTTGCTGTCTATATTTCAACGCTTTGAAAATATAACCAGCCAGTGTGGTCCAAATTTCAATCACTTCTGCTGTGCTCAATGAAGTTTGCTGCCAATATACAAATCGTTATTTTACCAAGATTATAAATTTTGCCAAAAAATGAAAGGTGTCCTCTATTTTGTGCATATTGCAAAGCGTGCATTCATTTAGGATGCCATCTCTAAATGGCTTGAAGTTCAGTGCCATCAGAACACATCGAGCAAGTTTACTTTTAGTTCATAGCGATCATTTAAATAATTTCTTCCGCTTAAAGAGACATTAAGTTGTTTGTACAAGCCCCTGCTTGCGCTTCTCTGGACCTGTTCAATACAATTTGTGTGTCGCCGTCCATGATCGATGGTTTTCGAGTTCTAATGGGACATTATGCTCAGCAGCTAGAAGTCACTATTCATTTAAGCATTAAGCTTCATTTGCTTGTAGCAGCGTCGCATTTTTATTTATCAGTCTTGTTGCTGGTTTTTCCATCACCTGCCTTATGAATTGCATAGTTTGGTGTGTTTCGTGGCAGCTGGAATATTTCCTTGACGAAAAAACGCAGCAACTTTTCTACATCTTCTTAACGGAAAATTCCCTAGACCTGACTACTCCAGATAGTGACTATTTCCCGATTCAAAAACGGGAGAATTGCTTCGAGGATAAGAGAATTGGATCGAATGAAAAGTTAATCATTAAAAAATCGATTATTTCAAGTACCATTTGAAATAAAGAATAAACGGCCTTAATAATATGGTAAGTACGAAAATACTTGATTCAAGTATAAAATTTTCATTTCAAGTACGATTTTTTCAATTCCGAGACTGTTTAGGATGTATTAAAAACATTTCGATCCTTTTACAACTTGTTTTAATCATACTTTTAGGTTATCATGGTCTTAAGTGCATCCCGGCTTTTTATTGAAGTGTATCAAATTCTAAAATCAACCCCAATACATGCTAGAGTGAAAACAAAAGTTAGTAAAATACCCTTCAGTACGGCTCAGTAATGAATCAGACCTGAATCAGCCCTGATTTGGAAAGGTAGGTGCTGAAATCGTGGCTGCCTTTCCATGCATTTCAGGCCCGAATTTAACACAGACAGGGACTACTACGTCAGGACCTTCTCATCTTTCAGGCTTGATTTTAGGCATGATTTCACTACTGAAAAATCATGGGTAGTACTGAAATCAGTCATGAGTTGGAGCAATTCCTACTTCTCAGGCTGATTCAGCTCTCTTTACATCAGAAATCTACCTTCACTTAATAACCAAACTGTTAAAATCAGTCGGGAATTTTAAGAATCCATTCCATTCGTATGTTCCCTTGCTCACTTTTTGATCTTTTCATTGTTAGTCCATATTGTCCTCAATCCAATATACCTATTGTGTACTTAAACTAAGAACGAGCCTTTCTTAAATTTTTTGGTTTTCTGTTGGTACAGAATTTTCTCGATTCAACAACTTTTGTTCTCATTTTATTAACATTAAAAGGCGATTGTCAATTCTACAATGTTTAAGTACAAAAAGGTACGAATTCTACCCCAATCGACCTACAACTCTGCCAGTCGCTTTTTTCTGAATGTGAAAATGTGGAATTTTTTCGAATTTAGCGTTCAAAAATCACACGGAAAGTGTACTATGTATCTTCTCTGGAGCAAAAGCTTGTAAACTTGTGTTATTAGGTGTATTTAAAAGTTGAAACTCTTAGAGCCGGTTCGATTAAGATTTTTGAGATCAGTGAACAAAACCTGGTATATTTGTAAACTTTTGAAAATAATCTTTTTAGATGTTCGGGGCTTGGCAGAAAAACTAAAGAGTTGGGTTAAAGTTAAAGATCACACGTTTTCGTCCGTCATCGATCTATCGAAAAATAGAGAATTTCACTCTTCAATCAGACGCATTCGTTCTAAAAAGTACGGCAAGAGTGAAAACTCTTGATACAAGAGCGAAATACATGATCCAAGAGCATAATTCTGAGTCCAAGAATGAAGAATGAGTTTCAGTACTTAATCCAAGTACGAATAGTTTTCTAATTGAAAGACTTAAAGTTTTTAAGTTAAAACAATATTTGAAAGGATAGAATTTGAGATAAATAGATGTGATAGATTTTGATATATAAGATTTTCTTGACTTAAACTCGGCACCTCGAAGACTGAAACACACACAAACAACGGGCAGCTTAGCCCACTTAACTATCATCCACCACATCGCGTCAAAACCATAGAAAATAGAGAATTTCACTCTTGAATCAGGAGCATTCGTTCTAAAAAGTACGGCAAGAGTGAAAACTCTTGATCCAAGAGCGAAATACGTGATCCAAGAGCGTAATTCTTGGTCCAAGAGTGAATTTTTGATTCCGACCTTCTTGATTCAAGAGTTTCAGTACTTAATCCAAGTACGAATAGTTTTCTAATTGAAAGTCTTAAAGTTTTTAAGTTAAAACAATATTTGAAAGGATAGAATTTGAGATAAATAGATGTGATAGATTTTGAGATATAAGATTTTCTTGACCTAAACACAAAGAACGGGCAGTTTAGCCCACTCAACTATCATCCACCACTTCGCGTCGAAACCATACTTTAGAATGAACGCAGTTTGTATTTGTACGCATCTGACAACGACAGACTGCTCATGTGCTTTCTCTCTCTTTCTTTCTGTGAGAGCGTGTCGAACGCCTTTCTTTCAAAGTTTCCTATAAGACAGGGTTCTCCCAGAAGAGAGCGCTAAAAGTGATTGTGTCCCTCTCTCTCTTACACACAGTAAAGCATAACTTCGGAAAGCGTTTGGTGTGAATTGGCGAGTGTGTTTGTGCCTTAAGAGCTATGGCTGGGGAACTCTGATATTAGAACCAACTAGAGAACGAATTTAGCTCGATTCCAAGAGCGCAATTCTCGAAAATTCAAGAATGAATACAGTGCACATTTGTGACTTCTGAGACCCGAGCCACCTAAACGAGCACAGCAAACGAAACCCCTTGATAGTGATCCCAAACATATCCAATTGACCTCGTTTCTAATTGGCAAATTTAATTATTTTACCCATAATTCTTCAGCTTAAGGGTGTCAGAAAAATTTAACAAATTGTCGTCCAACCCTTTCCTTAAAGAATACCCAGGGTGATCAAGATAATTCCTATATACAAAATTTCGTATGCATATGCCGTGTACCTAAGGATGATGATGCGACTTCTGTGTGAGATTGGGTCGGGTGTTGCTTGTGTTTTGTTGCCTGCGTCGAGCGACTTTTGTCTGTGCTTTGGTTGGCATTGCGCCCAACTAATGATGGAAACATGCTGCATGCCTGAGAAATCGGTGCGGGAGGGCCATGCGGATGGAGACGACGGCCGACACGGCCTGTCGGTCAATTTCCCTTGAGCAGCAATTTTACAGTTACAAAGCGTCTCATATGCACATCAGTTTCTAGGTATATTTATGCATGTCGTGTAAGTATATACGCACACACACACACACACTCGACAGTCTCGGATTCTCTAGTCTGTTTTAAATTTAGCCGTGATGTGATGTGATTATGAAGACTACAATATGTACTAACACAATAAGCGAACGCATCTGCGTTCAGTGTTACATAATTGAGCCATAAGTACGCACAGGCAAAACACGTGCGACTTTCATTACCCACACACAAGTGTTCCCCCAAGATCAATGAGTTCCAATTATGATTTGTATTTTCCAAAATGAAAAAAAAGAACACACAAAAATGAATGAAAATGTATAGATGAAAACGAAATGTGCTCAAGCACTTCCCACTCATCTTGTAGCTCTACTCAGACGTGAAATGTGCATATAAACGAGATTGATAAATTAATTGAATCGTTCAGCAACAGCGGAGACCTGTTGCCCATGCGATCTTGGCACCGCCACACACATGCACATCATCTTCAATTTATAATGGGCTACATACACATGCATTGTTCTATATATGCATCACGTCGGTGTCCGTGTGTGTGAATTCTTGTACATGGCTAATTTTTGATATTGTTCCAAGCAAATGCCGGCTGCCACAGTCCACCATAATATTTATGTCCGGGGGAAGAGAACTCGCTTTCATCGACTGCTCACCACACGATTGCGCAAGGTGCTATAAAACGGGCGAGTGCCAGACTGGAAGACGGAACCGCACGTGACGACTGCCCACAACTTTGTTAATTATCAATTTTCAAGAACATTCATAATTAAGTGTTAGTTTTGTCATCATAAATATATTTTGTTTTGTTTGACTTTTGTTTGGCCAGAACCGGATTTGTGCAGAGGAGAGAAGTCACTTGACGATTAAGACCAAATATGTAAGGAAGTAGCCAATGACCGCAATAAAGTTAGCTGCAACTAGCAGCTGCCACTCACATCAGGTTCGGGCCAACCTGTAACGGTTTTCGACTAGCTGATTATGGCTAAATGATCTAAATTCCAGTTCTTGGCAAAACGCTAAGTAGCCTAAGTAAGGAAAGCTGCTCGTCTTACATAAGATCACTGGAAATACCTGGCGGTGTAGCTGAAGTAAACATTTTGCAGTAAAGAATTCAATTAAATGGAATAAAAGCTGGCACAGTGGGATAGTGGACCTTGATTTTTGTTTGCAATTCATGAAATGATGTAAACAATGGGCTTAAGTGGTTTGCCGGCTGAATCATGGTAAGAAGTTGATGAGAAGGCAGATGAGAAATTGGCTTGCTAAGACTGTAAGTGCCAATATGGAATGTAGATATAAAATTCTTACTGAACTTAAAATCATTCAAAATCGATTTGATTAGATACTAAAAAAACCAAAGTTTTCACACTATCTTTAGCAACCATCCATTTACCACCCACTTGAAATCACATTTCAATTTATTTCCCATACTTTCCTTTCAAACCGCGTTTGAAGCCAATCGGATGAAAAACAGTTTTTTCATGTAGAATTTTCCGGAAATTTTCCAACCTTCCGATCCAATTTTCTAACATTGGAAAATTACATCTCAATTTATATCTCTTAATTTCCTTTCAAACCGAGTTTCAAGCCAATCGGAAAAAAATAGATTATTTTCACGCAGAATTTTCCGGGAATTTTCCGACCGTAAGTTCAAATTTTCCAACATTGGAAAATCACATTTCAAATTATTTCGTATTCTGTCCTTACAAACCGAGTTTCAAGCCATTTGGATAATAAATGGTACTTTTGATGCTGAGTTTTCCGCGAATTTTCCGACCGTTGGGTCAAATTTTTCAACATCGGAAAATAACATTTCAAACAATTTCGAATTTTGTTCTTACAAACCGAGTTTTAAGCCAATCGAATGAAGAATAGTTTTTTGCTGGCAGAATTTTCCGTTTAATTTTCAAGTTTCAAGTCAATCGGATGAAAAATAAAATGTTTCCCTACAAACTTTCCCGACGCTTTTTCCAAAACCCCATCTCAGTACGCACTTTCATCACTAACAGAAACTCCTGTCCAAATTACAGGAGTTTATCTCTTACTGTTTACACTATGCGATATAGCGGTCACTCAGTCAGTCAGGACACTCTCTTTTATAGATATAGAGATAAATCAAGGCTGCCAAATCGTCTTGAGACTGGAACTCGGACTAATTTTTTCAGAAAACCTTACCTTAAACCGAGTCTGACAAAATAGTTGAACTTGAACCAGTTCAGAACACAAGATATTGGTTCGGCTTAACAAAAATTGTATATTATAAATTCTGAAGCTCTGAAAAGAGAAGCTTGTTGTCTGGTAGATAAAGCTTTCTTAAGGATGCTCATTTACAAAACTTGCTTACGATCACGAACTGAACCTTATTTCAAACAAATGCTTTCCAGTTCGGGTTCAGGTTTAGATGATTTAGGCAATTGTTCATTGTTTGGTACAAGGGACATAAGAAACCCAAACCAAATCGGGCCCTCGAAATTGTGTTTTAAACCACATAATATTTATATGAACTTAGTAAAAGAAAACCTAAATGGTTTTCTTACATCCATTTTATGTATACTAAGCTCCAACTAACCTAAGAAATTAGTCAGTCAAGAATTTATGTACCTTATAATATTTTTAATTGTTGCAATTTTCCAGTCAAAATAAGTAACATCTTTGCAAGCTTATAACAGAATATTGCATTAATTTGTTTTGTAAGTCAAAGGAAATAAACTTTAAAGTCTCCTTGTTTTTTAATTATAATTTAAGCCTCATTAATTTTGATGAATCTTAACGCTTTGTTCAATTGTTAAACCTCAATAAATATCCTCGACATTAATGAAATTTCTATTCACACCATGCAAATTTATTCATGGCACTCACATTAATTAAGATAAACAATATAAACAAATACTAAATATTGCCTTAAAGCCTTTTGCTATGGGAAACAAATTGAACTCACATTGTAACTGTGGGCAATTTCTTTCATTTAATAATAATAATTTACATATGTACAAGTGCTCAGTATAAACAAGTGAGAAAGTCGGTCAAGCCCGACTATAACATACTCTGTACCTGGAGTAGAAGCTGAATGCAATGCTGGTGCTGCGCTCATCTCAAAGTCTCTCTCCCTTTTTCCCTCACTCTCGCTCTCTCTCTCCCCCTCTCTCTCTCTCTAAGATTGTGTGGTGTTAGTTGTGAATGGGTGGAAGGGGGTTGGGCGAGGGAGTTGTACTTTTTTGCTCATAACTTGAGAACCCCTGATCCGATGTTTATCATTTCTTCGGCAAATCGATACATTTTGCTAATTACTAACTATCTTTAAAAGGTACGAAACGTCTATCTTCAAAACTGTAGGAGATATAACGTTTTTTCCGAATTGCGGGGGCGGGAGGGGGCGTGGCAAAAATTGAAAATAAACTTGATCTGCCTGCAGCTATAAGAAACATTTGTCCCATACATGTCAAACCTCTATCTCTTACCATCTCCGAGATCTGTTTGTTCATACGGACGGACAGACGGACAGACGGACGGACAGACGGACAGACAGACAGACGGACAGACGGACATGGCTATATCGACTCGGCTGTTGATGCTGATCAAGAATATATATACTTTATATAGTCGGAAATGATTCCTTCTCCCTGTTACATACTTTTGCACAAACTTAATATACTCTATGTACCTTCGGTACAGAGTATAAAAATATAAGATTAAATAGCTTAATTTTGTCTCTTGTTCTTTAATTGAAAAAATGTTACTATAAAATCGTTGAAGAAATAATTGTGCCAAGTTGATTCAACCAATGCGTGACCCGCTGAACACATAATAAACTGCGGGATATGGAAACGAAAAGAAATATGTATTTACTTTAGGGGCTTTCTCATAATATAAAATTTTTAATATTTTTACTGATTTTTATCAAAAAATTGTTTAAGACAAATCTTTAAAGGCTGAATGGAATTCCAGCGAAATCTGAATTTATTTTGGGATTCATACAGTAACTCATACAAAATTTCAGTTTGATATTGAGCTTAAAATTGGAACAGGGTTTGGGACGAAAGGGAATTTGGAATAGAGAAACGGGATCCTACTTTTTCTATGCGCTACTTAAGTAGTGTTGGGTTCTTTATGAGAAAGTGAACAGAAGAGAGTTGTTCTATAAATTGAACAAGTGAACATATTTTTTTCAATTGTTCATTTTTGTTGAGTAACTATGGTTCAGTTGTTCGTGAACAACTGAACAGCTGAACAATTGAACAAGTGAACAACTAAACAAGAACAACTGAACAAGATGAACTGAACAGATAAGCAATTTGAGTGAACTGATTCAGTTAGAAAAACAAACGAGTGAACATGTTCAGTGGAATGAGCAAACTTTACCCAACACTAATTTAAAGTGCATGGCATTTTCAAACCATATTTTTTGTTAGATATGGAAAATTCATGAAAGTCTAAATACATTATTACTCTCCAGTGTCAAAACGATTAGTTGAATGGTTGAAAGCAACTCAACTTTTACAAAGCGACCAAAAACTAATACTTCGGCTGGCAAGGTTATGGCGACTGTATTTTTGAACGACTACCTTGAAACAGAAAAATCCATTAGTAGCGACAAAACTAAAACCTCAATGAACCTGTTTCTTCGGGTATTTGATACGTTGGAACCGAACCATAATCCGAAACCTTTTTGAGACCAGAGTCCGAACCACAACCAATTTGTATGGAAAAAATGGACACTTCAATAATTTTTCGTAAAAGATCTAGTAAAGGTTCGAAGGCAAGATGCTAAGAGTTTTCTAGAGGATACCTTTAATTTTAATCCTGTCGTTATGAAATAAACCCCAAATAAATATTAATCATTCATCGTATTACAAAGCGTTGTATATGAAATGCGTCCTGTAGAATAAAAATACAGACTAAAATGTCACTGATTTTACCGATTCGCTCAAATGCACCGAATATGAAGACAACATTGACTAAAAAATCAAAAAAGCTGAGAATCTAGGTACAATCCAAAAACATAGGTTCGACAAGCTTAGATATCGGACGCTATAAATGCGTTTGAGCCTCCGAACGGAACTTTCTGCAAGTTTCAGCGTACACCAACCCATTGAAAAGCATCTTTCAAACGTTTTGTTTAATGTGAAATTTCGAAATTTTTATACCCGTTACTCGTAGAGTCAAAAGGGTATACTAAAGTCGTGCAATTGTTTGTCACAGACAGAAGGAATCATTTCCGACCATATAAAATATATATATTCTTGATCAGCGGTTCTCAAGTTATGAGCAAAAATGTACATCACAGACTATAAGAAGTAGAGCTACAAATTTTTGCATGTATGTAGGTGTACTCCGTACCCAGATAACGTTTGCTCCAGGCGTTGCAAATTCCTCCTCCATCTTCTTCTAACCGCGAAAAACTGTCAGAGCTGTAATTATTAAGTTTTAACCTAGTGACTTAATATATATTCAGTGAGGCACAACATCTATCTATCCGTGTACCACAATGAGATCCGAGCAAAAACACCGAAGATATGTACATAAGTGCGCCTGCCCATTTATTGAAATAAATTTTAAAATAAATGGAATTCAAAGCTATAGGAACCTCGTTACTCGGGACAGGGTATTTTGCTGTCGGGGCACTCGACCGCAACACTCTTAAAAATGTAAATGTTGGCTGTACAGCTCCTCCAACGAGGCCAGCCAAGCTTCTCTCAACACTCTTACTTGTTATATTAAGAGAAGAGATTGTTTCATCTTATAATCGAGTACAAACGGTATATGGATATCCAACATTATTGTATTTAGATTAAAATAAGAATATATTCTTGATCTGAGATTTTCACGTCCCTGTTAACTTCTTATATCATTTCGTCTTGGTATGGACTATTATTTTGTTCTAAGATTGATTTTTATGTCAGTCTAAAGTTGAAAAAGTTCTCACACTTAAGAGCAAGTGCAGTTTGTGAAGTCAGTCACCATCATTTGTACTTAACGCGTTTTATTTCTCAGATTTGGTCCATAAATTTCATAAAACTGCAAAAACAGAAGTGTTAAACTGAAACTAAACTGGACATTTAAAAAATAATAATAAAAAAATACGGTGGCATTACAATGAACACCATCAAGAGGTAGTAAAACAAATTCGTTGAAATTGTTTATCAATTATTTGCATTCATCTTCAAATGTGATGCAACTTTTGTGAAGCCGAAGCTCAGCGCATCAGCTGGTTTGCTGCCTTTGGTTTCAGTTTAAGCTAATTCCATGGGCATATTTATATGGCCATAAAGATGAAGTTATTGGTAGTTGTGTGTGTAAATTACACTTATGCGCATGATGTATGCAGTAGACAATGGCCTAAACATAATAAACATCGCGTGGCTACTACTTACAACTGCCGCTAACCTTGACCAACTCACTCAACGCTATCCGCCGCTCTCCGCTCGCCGCTAGCCGCTCATGAGACTCATGAAATCATCGCATTTCAAAACGCTGGCAAGTCGCTGCTAAAAAAAAAAAAAACAAAAGCAGCAATAAGCCAGCGGTAGCGATGCGGAAAATCTGAAAGGTCTCCAGAAAAAACAAAGCCAAGACATTATTGCAAGACCACCTCAGCCACATCGTTTAGAAATCATAAGTATTTAATAAGCGAGTACCACATGGAGCATAATCAGGCAAACGCTTTTAGCTGCCAGATTTTTCGATTTGTAATGAAACAAATTAACCAATTACAATTGGTGGAGTTGCTTAAGTTTAATTGTGGTAAAAGTGAATGTGGTAACATATTAACAGAATAATTAGCGAGTGGTATAAGCCAGTTCCGACTAAACACAACCAAAAAGCGAAAACGAATGAGGTAAATTGAAGTCTAAGATAAATATCGCACATTTATTATTTTTTGCAACTGACTCATCTAAACGCAATCGATGCAATTGAACAAAGTCTCTCGAGCTACAACACAAGCTAAGCTTTCATTAGTAAAAATATATTTATTCCCACATGTGAATTTTTTTTTTAATTCATTCAAAGTGCATTTTAAGTAAACTTACACACGGATCTATATGTATGTATAAATGTTGGTATGTTTGCATAATTAGACGCTGCGCATTGTTTAAGTGTTTTCCAACAACTCTTATCTTCGAGTGTTTGCATAGCTTAAGCAGCTGGTTATCGAACGATCCAAGTCCAATCATCAAATCTCTCACGACTCACCCATCACGGACCAAGCTTGAAAGGTAGTTGAGATGCATGATCATTTTTCTTTTTCTTTTACCTAAGGACTATGTAAAGTTAAATGTTTAAAAATAACACCTCTTATGTTTACATTACATACGACCCAAGAGCTGGGGTCATTTCAAGGCAATGCTACACCTGCCTCTCAGCTACTGTGACATCAATTGTGGCCCGATGACCTTGGCGTAAGTGCTTCATTGCCAGCAGGTGGCTGTATGTCTAGTTGGCAATCAGAAATCAAGTACAAGTACTGCACATGTACAAGTTTAATGATATCACTTTAGGTTTCCATTATGATGGAGATAGCCCAAAGACATTAACATGGTTCAAATGCATTCCTTAAGCATTGGTATTGAGACCAAAGAAACTAACACATCAAAACTGAACATTTTTGTGCTGGAACTTTGGACTCAGCAAATAAGTCAGAAAAATAAACGACTGGCATGATTTCTAGCTTAATCGGAATAGAATTTATACTGATTTGTTCTTAAAATTTCGAGTATGTTTTCATCTTAGATGATCTTAAATAAAGTACGAAACATTCTAGAATCGAAAAACAACTGTTAACGTTATAAAAATGAGGGCAAACGTTCTTGAATTAGAACTATTGAAAAATGTAGGTTTTTTACTTTGACAACAAAATTTCTTGAATTTAGTACAAAACGAGAAGGCCAAGCTAACTTCGTCTTTGCCGAAGTTTTAATACCCTTGCAAATGTTTTAATACAACAGAGTTTACGAACGTCAGCATTAAAACAAACCATTTTTCTGATAAAAGCCACTTTTCGGCTGATAGTTTCTATGGCAGCTATAAGATATAGTCATCCGATCTTGACCAAAACTTCCAAATCTGTGTAAAAGCGTATAAAACTAATAATTGTCGAAGCGGAAGGCGTTTACATTAAAAACAAAAAAGTTTTCTTACAAAAACCCACTTTTCGACCGATAGTTCCTATGACAGCTATAAGATATAGTCATCCGATTTTGACAAAAACTTCCAAATCTGTGTAAAAGCGTATAAAACTAATGATTGGCGAAGCGGATGGCGTTTACATTAAAAACAAAAAAGTTTTCTTACAAAAACCCACTTTTCGACCGATAGTTCCTATGGCAGCTATAAGATATAGTCATCCGATTTTGACAAAAACTTCCAAATCTGTGTAAAAGCGTATAAAACTAATAATTGTCGAAGCGGAAGGCGTTTACATTAAAAACAAAAAAGTTTTCTTACAAAAACCCACTTTTCGACCGATAGTTCCTATGGCAGCTATAAGATATAGTCATCCGATTTTGACAAAAACTTCCAAATCTGTGTAAAAGCGTATAAAACTAATGATTGGCGAAGCGGATGGCGTTTACATTAAAAAACAAAAAGTTTTCTTACAAAAACCCACTTTTCGACCGATAGTTCCTATGGCAGCTATAAGATATAGTCATCCGATCCGGTCGGTTCCGACATATTAGCAGTGTGCAGTAAAAAGAAGACTCTGTGCAAAGTTTCAGCTCGATAGCTTTAAAACTGAGAGACTAGTTTGCGTAGAAACAGACAGACGGACAGACGGACAGACAGACGGACAGACGGACGGACAAAGCTCAATCGACTCAGCTCGTCGCCCTGATCAAGAATATATATAGTTTATAGGGTCGGAAATGAATATTTCTATGCGTTGCAAACTTCTGGGCAAAATTATAATACCCTTTGCAAGGGTATAAAAAGGTGTGAGTATCGTTAACACTCACAAGGCATACCAACATAAAGATCACTTGCTGCTGTGTTTTTTTTTTTTCAATGAATCTGTTAAGTGGTGACACTTCTATAAAACACACAGTCATTTCACCCAACAACACAATTCAACAATCCGTGAATTCAACACCAAACAAAGTCTTCACAAAACAATTTCAACACACGTCATTACAACACGAAGTCATTTCACCCAACCCAACAAATTCAACACACGTTAATTCAACACAAAACAATTTTAACACGTCAATTCAACACAGAACCAAATAATATATTTATTATTAAATTTAAATTTGGTTTGAATTGAATTGACGAAGTGTTAAATTGTTTTGTTGGGTGAAATGACTTATAGACGTGTGTTGACTTTTTTTTTGAAGAGTTTGTCTTGTGTTGAATTGACGTGTTGAAAATGATTTGTGTTGAATAGACGTGGAACCCTGTTAAGTCACTGATTAGTCACTATGAAGTCATTGTCCAATCACTGCTATGTCACTGTTTAGTCAAGTTACTGTCATGTCACTATTAAGTCGAGTCACTGATTAGTCAGAGTTAAGTTACAGTCAAGTCACTGTCAAATCAATGTTAAGTCTCTGTTAAGTCACTGTTAAGTCACTGTAAAGTCATTGTCAACTCACTGTTATGTCACTGTTTAGACGAGTTACTGTCAAGTCACATTTAAGTCCCTCTTAAATCACTGTCACGTCACTGTTTAGTTACTGTCAAATCACTGTTATGACACTGTCGTCACTTTCAAGTCACTGACTATCACTGTCGAGTTACAGTCAAGTCACTGTTCAATTACTGTTATGTCACTGTTTAGTCAAGTCACTGTGTACTCACTGTTTACTGTTCTCCCTCTTACATACCGAAGTTAGAGTCACATCAAACAACCTGCAAGAATTTTGTGTGTGAATCAAGTATTTTCTTGTAGTTAACATACTAATGACACAGTTTCTACTCGTATCCTTAAATACTAAGTTTTGGCTTTTTCTTCTGAATGTCTAATCCAGGAACTAATAAACAAAGGATATTGATATAATGAGCAAGGCTGCAAACCAGTTCTGAACCATACCCCTAAGAACCGGTTAGGCTGTTTACCTCCCAAACCAGGACCTGAACAAGACCTTCTCTACTTAAAAAGAGTTTCGGATAAAAGAATAACTTAAGAAAGTGATTTATTATATATATTGACCAAATTCAAATAATTTCGAAGGATTACACAACCCAACTATGTTTTTGGTGCAGGCCTATTTGGATCTGATTATGATAATATGTATTACACTGAACAAAGTTGCATAATTTGTTCTATCAGCTCTTGTTGTTAATAGCGAAAAAGCGAACTTGTTGAATTTTTGGCTATCCTGGATTTATGGGGCCCACACTTAACATAAATATTTGGATTTATGAGCTATTTGCGACAGAGCACATGTCAATGCATCTTTTAAAAATCAAAAGTGTATAGCAGAAAGTGTCTAAATTGGATTCTAAAGTCAGTCAATTCTAGTTTTATGGCAATTTTCCCAAAATAAATTATGCCCTCTTAGCTAGTGTGTTTGTCAAATTTCTGTTGAAACTACCAAAGCATATAGACCAACAAATGCTCTAAATCTGAGAATTTAATTTCATTTCTATCAACTTGTTGGGCAGAGATATAGCCAATCAAAAAGGAAAATACATATTTATATTTCTGGAAGGAAAACTAGATTGACACTCTAAATCAGCCCTTTGCGGCAGCGACGCAGTATACGAGCTTATACTGCTCTCTTTTGCAACAACAAATACCTGCTAAATGAGTGCTTTCTCTCGTGGCTAAACACATACTCGAAACTCAAGATGAGCAAGTGTGTTTCATTGGCCTCTAGGGTTGTCGATATTTTCCAAAATACCAATATCGATAATATCAAAATTTTCAATATTTATATCTGATATATCAGTTCCAAAAATATCGATATATCGTTATTTTCTACAGCTTTAGAGAACTAAAAAGTTTTTGAAGAACGTCCTACTTCTGGGACTACTTTGAGATTTAAACAATTTAATTTTTTGAAAGAAGATTATAGTTTTGGGGGGCTCGATTTGTATGGGCAGAAAAATATCAACAAAGCGTACCGAAAAAACGAAACCAAAGAAAACTCTTAGAAAATTTCGCCATTTCTTAGCCGACGCAAATCGATCTCAAATTTTCAAGTTATTCACAAAGAAATAACGTATAAGAAGGAAAATCTATTGCAAAATACCGTACCTGGATCAAGTTGAATGTAGGAATTTATGTATTTTAGACCCATGGTTTCTGAGTGAAACTATCCTAATATTTCGTTTATTCTATACGTTTTGTGCAGAACTAAATGGACAGTCTCGTTATGACAATTTGCTTCTGCAATTACCTTAGTAATTTTTTCTGATATATCGTAAATATAAATATCGATAATCGCCTATATCGGCACAAAAAATATCATATCGCAAAAACTCTTATCGACCAACAAAAATATCGATATATCCATAAAATATTGACAACCCTACCCTGCTCTGGGAACTGTAAAGTGGCTAAGATTTATAGATATTATAGATGACGCATGTGAAACAAAAACGGTTGTTTTGGGAGCCTACATTGGATCCCATTTATACATAGAAAGCGCATGTGACGCAACAAACGATGGTTGTTGGGAGCTAAAATTGGACGCCCCTAATTCAAGCCCCTAAACAGAACCTTCTTCAAAATTTTCACAATTGTGAAAAGGTTAAGAGGTGATAAGACATAGGCTGAAATCCATATTATTCAAGAAATGAACGCATAAAAAAGCATTTTTAACCAAAATGTCTTTCCAACAACAAACTTGTCCCATTTCTATTCAAATTGTAAACACACAATATAATATACTAGCAAATAGCCCGTCACGCTTCGCTGCGCCTTCGACAGTATAGAGCCAACGCACACCCACTTAGCACCCACTTCAGGCCCACATCCCAACCACTCCCGCATATTTCCCGCCCACATCCCACCTACATCCCACCCACTTGCCACCCACATCCCACCCACTTCCCATTTAAATCCCACCCACTTCCCACTTACATCCCACCCTCATCCCTCCCACTTACCGACCACATCCCACCCACTTCCCACCTACATCCCGCCCACATCCCACCCACATCTCTCCTACATCCCTCCCACTTACCGCCACTTTCCACCCGAATCCCACCCACTTCCCATTCCCATCCCACCCACTTACCGCCCACATCCCACCCACTTCCCACCTGCATCCCACCCACATTCCAACCACTTGCCACCAAAATACCGCACACTTCCCGCCCTCTTCCCGCCCAAATCCCACCCACTTCCCATTTACATCCCACCCACATCCCTCCCACTTACCGCCACAGTCCACCCACATTCCACCCACATCCTACCCACTTCCCACCTACATCGCACAACTTGCCCACATCCCACTTCCAGCCCACTTCACACCTACATCCCACCCATATTCCACCCACTTGCCACCCACATACCACACACTTCCCGCCATCTTCCCGTCCACTTCCCGTCCACTTCCTATTAACATCCCACCCACATCCCTCATTTTCTCCGTACATTCTCATTTTGACCTTACAATCCGAGTTTCAAGCCAATCGTATGAAAAATAGTTTTTGCATGCAGAATTTTCCTCGTGGGCGCCTTTTCCCACATTGAAAAATCACAATTCAAATTATTTCGTATTTTGTCCCTACAAACCGAGTTTCAAGCCAATCGGATGAAAAATAGTTTTTTTCATGCAGAATTTTCCGGGAATTTGTCGACCGTCAGGTCAAATTTTTCAACTTCGGAATATAACATTTTAAACTAATTCGTATTCTATACTTACAAACCGAGTTTTAAGCCAATCGTATGATAAATACTTTTTCAGAATTTTCCGGCCATTTTCCTCGTGTGCGGATTTTCCAAAATCGGGAAAACACGTGTCAAATTATTTCGCGTACTATGCTTACAACTTATGTTTTGTTATGTGTAATTTTGAAAATGAATTTGGTGCTAATCGCTGGCAACTAAAGTTTCGCCCATACAACCTTGACCACCCACTTTCCACTCAGGGGGGTGAATTTTCCGGAAGATTGGTATGCAGTTGTTGTTGAATTTTCATATAGATCTTTGAAAATGAGTTTGAACTTGATCGGATAAAGAGTAAAAAAGTTTCATACAACTGTTTTCCGCGAATTTTCCACATTTCCCGACAGAATTTTCCAAAATCCGTTCTTAGTACTCACTTTCAGCATAAGATAAAACTACTGTGCAAATCTCAGCTTCCTATCTTTTATGGCTTAGGCTGTACGACGGTCACCAGTCAGTCAGTCAGTCAGTCAGGTTGAACAGTTTTATATATATAGATACTTAGGAATAAAAGTTGGCCTGCTCCTCACTCATTCAGAAATGTATGAGTTTATTGTATTAAGCCTTGACCTTGAACATTGCCCTAGTATTATCTAGTTAGGTGCACAAAGGATTCCCAACTGCCACTTACCGTTCTGTTAATCGGCATTGCCGCATTTGGCAAGGCTTTCAGTGATGTCAAAGCAGCTGCAGATCCATGGTTTCTCAAATTGGCCATGACTCCACTTAGGTTGAGATTAATGGACGATAGATGCTGAAGGTCCTGAGGCAGGCAGCCTAGTGGCTGGACAAGTGCACATGCCGATGGCGTGGGTCGTTGCGCCACTTGAACTGGCACCGGCAGAGACGATGTCTGTTGTGCAGATCCCGGACTGGCAGCAGAGGCCGCCACAGCAGCGGCCAAAAGTGCCTGCTGCTGCGATACGGAGGCGCCGCCAAAAGCCTGGTAGTAGGCGCTCAACGGCAGGGGCGAGAACATGGCCATGTGACTATGTGCATGCACCTGCGGGCTCTGGGTGAGCTGTGCGGGATAGCTAGCCGCCTGGCTGGCATTAAGCAAAGGTGGCGCAAAATTATAGGCGGACGTAAGTGGGAAGTGACTGCCGGCTCCGGCGCTGGGATGCAACGCGGGCTGTTGGTAATTTGCTGGAGGTGCTGCTGCTGTGTTCGGTGAGTGTTGCTGCTGCTGTTGCTGCTGTTGCTGTTGCTGGATTTGAGGCTGCGTGGCGAATATGGCTCCCGGCGGCGCCACAGCGCCTAGTTTGTCCGCGAAGGGCGTTTGCATGGTCATCAGTTTGTGCTGGTGCTGTTGCTGCGCGGCCAGGGACCAGGGCAGGTACCAGGCACACGATGACGTTGAATTGTGTTGCATTGTCTTTAAATTGTTGTCACTTTGTTAGTTTTTAATTTTCAGTAATATTTTTAGCAAACTTAAAAGGGAGATAAACTATTAAAGATATAAAATATGCATTTCGATGTGATTTTCTACATTCAAAGTTTATTTTGGTTTCACACTCTCGCATTTTGTTTACATTTATCGCTCAAAGTCAAAGGAAACGGTTCGTGTATAAAGCTACCAAATTGACTACGCACAAACATACACTGGGAAAACAAAAAACTTAAGACGCATTTTTATGAAAAAAAGTTCTTAAAAAAACTATATTAATACGTCTTATAAGAAAGATCTCACAACAGAAGAACTATTTAATCCCAATTCTCCATTTAAAATTCATGGTTCTTCCTCTTTTTTCTCCGTGCATCTACATATGTTTGTTAATATTGTATGTTCATACCCAAAAAAAAAAAAATCACCCCAACCGATCCAGCACTCACCGGCTAGCTATCACTTTCGACGCTTTTATCTGAAAATTGAAAACCAAATTTACTTTGGACAGCGCAGCGACGCCTTTGCGACGCACAGGTTTTTTTTTTGTTTGCCTTTGCTGTTTACAAGTTAATGCGATTTCATTCATTGCACAATGGGCCAGCTTCGAAATTGCCTCGCGAAAGATTTTATAGCACGCCCGAGCCGAAATACTGTGTCAATATTTACAATTCTGCTTGACTATGTTTTTACTGCATTGAAAAAATGTTTTAAATCAATCTGCTTCACACACACGAAACTGAAATGATTGTTTGGGATTCTGCGAAAAATAAGTTTAATTGATAGATAACACAGGAGAACAAAGTGTTTACTTTTGTGTGTTGCAACCTCTTCGATAAAAATTTCAGGTCCAGCTTTGTCCTCTGAAAACAAAACTGGTCTCGGTTTGGCTCCAACATCTTTTGTTTTAATGATATAAGGGTAAATGTGTGTTGCATGTTTTTCTGCTTTGAACATATTAAGAAGGTCCCACTGAGCAAAAATGTATGGGTTTATGAGTCTTACATAATAGAACACATATCAATGCAGCCGAATAAAAGCGAGCAGCATCAGCAATCCCGAAGGTGGCCAAATTGGCCAATGAAGAGAGTTATTTCTTAGTTTATGGCAAGTTTTTCTATTTTAATCACTTTACCATGTAGCCTAAAGGCTCTTGTATTTTAATAACTCCTTACTAGAGTCCAACAATACCAAGGAATGAGAGGGTTTGTTGCCCTGTTTCAAACCATTATTTACATATAAGTTGCAAGGGTATAAAAACATCAGCGGAGCTTATTTTTTCCGTTTCGGTTCAATATTTTTAAATTTTTTGAACCGGACAACTTATTTTTGTTAACAGGTTCGTGATTGTTTTAGCCGGCTCGAGGTCAGGAGTATTTTAGGTGCACCTATGGTGAGCAAATTTGGGATAATACGAGATTCGATGAAGTGGATAAGCTTATTAGATACTTCTGCTAAAGGATACGAAAACTAGGAACCGAACTACGTAATAGCATTGGAAACGGGCATGGAAGATGGATATTTTTATACCTATTCCCTTCACCTGAACTATGTCGGAATATTTTTGTACAAATTCAAGAGTAATAGACTCCTTCATATGCTGTCTAATAAAATTTGTGAAAGAAACATTGCGTGGGAAAAAGACATACTGAGACATATCGAACTGTTCAGCGAAGAGTTATGAAACAATGCAGCACTAGAGGATTGAAGAAGACTATGTAAAAATCTTTTAGAAAAGCTTATAACTACTAACTAACTACACTGAATATAAAAACATCTCAAATATACGAAAGGAAAACTGTATTGTTACCACAGAAACACTTAAAGACAGATAACATTGATTCTAAGAGCTGAACCTAGGAAGCAATCAACAATCAAGGCTTTGCAATTTGTGCAACATGACGAAGGAGGAATCAATTTATAATTTCTTAAGGCGATGCGCAGTACTTAATGAAGTTCGAGCTAGATGTTTTCATTTTACGTTTAACTACCAGGAAACATTAAATATTTTTAATGGAGAAATATATGGCAATTGGTTTGAGCTAGTGAACTACCTACTATATGCCTGAGGGGAATATACGAGGGGTGCAAAGTCAATAAATGGGCTGACGGTTCTTTAAAACCACGCCTTAACACGCTTAATATATAAGGTGAATTAAAAAGAAAATAATAAATCCAACTACAACCCACTACATTTCTTCTTTTTTTCTCCCATATACTTCGAAGACCGTCGGGATACGTCTTCAGGCCTGTAACATACAAAAAGTCTTGCGGTATTTCCGCAAGCTTGTCTTTGCAAGCGCGTAGTTCTAGTTGTATTCGTCGCATCGGTTCACGCTAGAGCTTTTTGGAAAGCTCTTTTCACGCGCTAACACGTGTTTGATTTATTGTTGTTTGTTTTTAGTCGTTCCTGAGTTATAGCGTCGCAAACATGGAGCAAAATAGAGAGAAAATACGGCATACGGATAAAGGCAAAAATGCATCTCATGCTGCCAATAAAATTTGTGCAGTTTATGGACCCGATACAGTTTCCATTTCCACCGCACAACAATGGTTTCAACGTTTTCGTTCTGGTGCCGAGGTGATCGAAGATGCACCACGGTCCGGAAGTCCTGTCGTCGAAAATTGCGATAAAATCGCCTAATTGATCGAAAGAGACCGGTATAGTAGCAGCCGTAGCATCGGCCAAGAGCTGAGCATGAGTCATCAAACCGTTATAAACCATTTGAAGAAGCTTGGATTCAAAAAGAAGCTCGATGTATGGGTGCCACTCGACTTGACGAAAAAAAACCTTTTTGCCCGTATGGATGCATGCGAATCGCTTCTGAATCGCAACAAAATCGACACGTTTTTGAAGCGGATGGTGACTGGCGATGAAAAGTGGGTCACTTACGACAACGTGAAGCGCAAACGGTCGTGGTCGAAAAGCGGTGAAGCTGCCCAGACAGTGGCCAAGCCTGGATTGACGGCCAGGAAGGTTCTTCTGTGTGTTTGGTGGGATTGGCAGGGAATCATCTACTATGAGCTGCTCCCCTATGGCCAAACGCTCAATTCGGACCTGTACTGCCAACAACTGGACCGCTTGAATGCAGCACTCATGCAGAGTGCTCTGTTGATCTTTGATCAACAGAGGCCGAATTGTCTTCCATCAGGACAACGCCAGGCCACACACATCTTTGGTGACGCGCCAGAAGCTCCGGGAGCTCGGATGGGAGGTTCTTTTACATCCACCGTATAGTCCGGATCTCGCACCAAGTGATTACCACCTATTTCTGTCCATGGCGAACGAGCTTGGTAGTCGGAAGTTGGCCACAAGAGAGTCCTGTGAAAATTGGCTCTCCGAGTTTTTTGCCAATAGGGAAGCGAGCTTTTATAAAAGGGGCATTATGAAGTTGGCATCTCGTTGGGAACTCGTCATCGAACAAAACGGCGCATATTTGACTTAATTCGCATTATTATAACCAATTTTATGAACAATTGAAAATTCAATAAAAATACCGCATGACTTTTATATATTCTTGATCAGCATGACGACCTGAGTCGATATAGCCATGTCCGTCTGTCCATCCGTCCGTCTTTTTCAATGCTATCTCCTCCGCCAGTTTTAAAGATATCTTAACCAAACTTTGTACGAAGTCTTTTGGTACAAATCGGATGACTATTGCATATAGCTGCCATATGAACGATCGGTTGAAAAACCAGTTTTGGTGAGAAAAACCTTTTTTTGTTTTCAATACTATCGCTCTCAACGCTCGTATTTATAAGTTTTTTATGATTTTACATACTTTTACTAAGACTTGTTGAAATCGGACAACTATATAGCATAGCTGTCATACAAAAAATTGGTCTGAAAAAAAGTCTTAGTGAGAAATTTTTTTGTTTTCAATGTTATCGCTCCCAACGCTCGTATTTATAAGTTTTCAAAGATTTTACATAATTTCAACAAGATTCGTCGAAATCGGACCACTATATAGTATAGCTGCCATACAAACTGTCAGGCATATATCAAGCTCCAAGGGTATATAAACTTCGGTCGAGCCGAAGTTAGCTTGCCTCTATTTTTATACTCTGTACCGAAGGTACATAGAGTATATTAAGTTTGTGCAAAAGTATGTAACAGAGAGAAGGAATCATTTCCGACCCTATAAAGTATATATATTCTTGATCAGCATCAACAGCCGAGTCGATATAGCCATGTCCGTCTGTCCGTCCGTCCGTATGAACAAACAGATCTCGGAGACGGTAAGAGATAGAGGTTTGACATGTATGGGACAAATGTTTCTTAAAGCTGCAGGCAGATCAAGTTTATTTTCAAATTTGGCCACGCCCCCTCCAGCCCCCGCAATTTTGAAAAAACGTCATATCTTCCACAATTTTGTAGATAGATGGTTCGTACCTTCTAGAGATAGTTAGTAATTGTCAAAATGTATCGATTTGCTGAAGAAATGATAAAGATCGGATTAACGGTTCTCAAGTTATAAGCAAAAAAGTGAACAATGCTCCCACCACCACCCCTCCTCCCACCCTTTCACAACCAACACCGCACACGCTTAGAGAGAGAGAGAGCGAGAGAGAAAGAGACTGAGATAGAGAGAGACACAGCAGCAGTACTGCATTAAGCTCCTACTCCAGGTACAGAGAATGTTATAGTCGGGCTTGACCGACTTTCTCACTTGTTTTTTGTGGTTAAGTAAATGTCTGTATATGAGCGCGCAGTTCTGAGTGTCTGTTTTGAAGCTTAGGCTTATGTGTGTGGGTGTGTTGATAATATGAAGCGTCTACAGCCTAAAGCGTTTGTTTTAATGCTTCTCTTGCTGTAAAATTCTAAATGTTGTAAAGCTTAAAAAAGAATTATTATAATGAAAATTTTAAAATTTTTGAAATTTTGAATTGCATTATTTATGACTTTTTTCATCGAGTTTTTGTGTTTTATTTGGTTGTAATTTAGGGTTTAAAATACTTCAAAGAAAGTTGGGTTGTAAAGAGGCGATACAAGCATCACAGAGATGATCTGGTAGCCGGGAAAAGAAACGAGAGCTTCTTAAATTGGATGAGTGTTTTACTCTATAAAAAAAGGTTATATTTCTTATTTATAAACCTAGTTTCAAACCAAACCCCTAGGTTCGATGCTTTTAGAAGCCGGTTTGTGAACCAAACCTTCTTCTTAACTTCAGAATGCACAACATTTATGCTTTAAAATTAATTGCTGTTTGTCTTCAATATTTATTTTGACACTCCGAAAATTAATTTTCAATATTTAAAAAAATTCGGTCAATAATTAACTAAAATTCTTAAAATTCCTTTTCAAGAGCCACTTTACAAAAATTCAGACGAAAATATCTTAAATATTGAAATTATTAATTAGTGAGTCCCACAAAAACACTAGAAATTATTTCTAAATTTTAGGCGATTTCAAATCTTGACTGAATTCTTTGAAACTTAAAAAAAGTTTTCCAAGTGTAGCTTTATTTAAAAGACTCGTCGGCTTACTACTGTTTCATACTTGTATGTTAATTTGTGGTTCCTGTTAGCAATAAAGCGTCAAAAGGTTGCCCCGCTCCCGCTTCAGTTTTGACTAAAATGTTTTGCACTTTTTTATTATTATTATTATAGTCTTATGTTATCGACATTGCCCATGATGGAAATGAAATGGAGCAATGTGCAAGACAGCGGCTAAATATAGCGTAATGGATTTTAAATGGATATTCGAATGCGTGTATTGTGTGCTGTTCGCCCTCCCCCGGACTAACGCCTGCACCGGGCAAATTGACGTGGGGTGGGCTGAAAGTTTTTTTTTTTTTTTGGCCGATGGACTATGGCAACAAAAGTAAACATGAAAATATTGTGCTATGCGGTGGCTATATTGAATTAGAATACATAACGTCAATGGAGACGTAGGCACGTAACACGCGACGCTTGGCGAGGATGGCCAGCTCGATCTTTGCCAAAAACGCTAAGACAAAAAGATCGTGGTTTGTGGCAGGCGCAAACAACATGTCGTATACGTCATGCATACAACACTTTGGCGCGCTCTATTGAAACGAAGGAAACTCATTAGAATTATATCGTTCATGACACATAAAAGGTGATGGGGTGCAGAGGAGGGGGATATGTATATACACACACCGCACACACACACATTAGCGTAGAGTTAAGAGCTCACCGCAGTTCAAAATTGACCCACTCCCTCCTGTGCACACTGCACTCCTCCTCCCCCACTTCCTACCGTTTACACAATCAACTGCCGCTATCTGCTGCTTTACTGTAAGAGTGTGTGTGTGGTGTGTGTGTGTGGTGTGAGGTGTGTGTGTTTGTGTGATCTTATTTACTTTTTTCGGGGGCTTTGTGCTAAAATAAGTCTCTAATGTATTACTAGGCTTTCTAGCGAATGAGAAATAGCTAAAAATTATTTGAAATTTTCAGCTCTTCAATATCTAGTATACCCGTATGTAGGTATGTCTGTTTGTATGTATGGACTTGCTCATGTTTTGTCATCGTTTCTCTTTTGTCTTTATGCCATTTTATCATACAACTTTTGTGTTGTTTTTATTTTACGAGCAAGTTTTAATAGATATTTGCAAGCAAAAATTCTTACACAATTTTTAAGATGTGGGCAAAAGGGAGGAAAATTCAAATATATCTATAACTATGTCTCCACGTGACAGCCATATTTCATAGAGACGTCAAAACAACAATCAAACAAAACTTCTTTGAGGAGCCTCCATGGTCTTCTCAAAAATATATATTAAGTAACAACAGCTGCCGCAGTCTAAGTGTATATAATTTAACGTCAAAGGTGTCAGTGTCTGATATTTACTTGAAATATTTCAAACGTCACATTTAACTAACTCATGCCAACAGAAAATGCTCTGTACAAAGAATTTCAATTTTCAGAACAAAAACTATTTGCGTACCTACGGCAATGGGGCATATTTTTGGTACGGAGCCACGCACGGGCACACACACACACACACAGCCCAAGGAATCGGCAGCTTCTTAAGGAGAATTTTGTTGAAAACTTTGCCATTGAATAACTAAGCATAAATATCTAATTTTACTACTAAATAGTCATCAAAGGAATTGCATCCTACTCCTACACAGTTATTCCGCGGGGATTTAAAGGGCCTAAAGTTGTAGAGCAAAATGCGAATTTGTTACCTAAGCGAACACAAAAAGTTGGTGGGGCAATGGGAAAGCCTTTTTGGAATTGTACAAAAGTTTGACATGCATAATCATTAATGTCAGGATTTAACAAAATCCGAAATGAACTTTTGAATTTGTGACAACGGAAAGTGTGCAACAGCAGCAATAATTGAAATGTCCTAGAATGAATTGTTGTCTGCCCAGAGACATAAAAACCCAATCAGGGACAATGTCTGAACGGACAATACCAGCTTTTCTCAAATCGAACTAATTGTCTTGTGTCTTGATTCTGTTTTACGATAGCTTAATTAAACCCAAAAAAATTTCATATTTCAAAATCATTCGGAATTGATTTGAACTTATTATGCGAACTCGACTATTTCCCCCATTCGTATTCTATCCAGAAGGCTTGATGTAAATTTAAGATTGATCTCGAAACCGTCTTAACCCGAGACGAAACTGAACTCAATAAAACCAGAAAAGGACAGCTGTGTGTAGACCCTCGATTGTCTTTGGTTAGATATTTAAACACTCGACCCAAAAAAAGAAATCTTCAAATAAGAATTGCATTAACTTTTCGATTTTCAAACTAGCAACTCCTTGCCTGTTAGTGGTCATTAGTTGTTGGCACGTATCATTAAAAACAGGACACATAACAACTCCCGCTTAAGTGTAAAGCCCACAAAACAAAAAAATGAAGAATATGTGCATGTGTATGTACATTAGGCCGGACATTTTATATATGGAAAAATGTAACGTCGTACTGATATCCGCTTAAACGATGCATATTTGTGTATAAAACGCATAGCAAAAAAAATTTTTGAGAAACAATAAGGTTTAGGGTCTGCGACTTGGACTTAAAGTTTATCACTCATACGTACTGCTGCCTATGCCTAAATTTTTAGTTTTTAGTAGTTGGCGTAGACTTGGTTTCAAGTGATAACATTTGACAAAAAGATACCATGACCATTAAAAAAAAGATTTTTTATATGACCAAAACAATATGTAGGTAAATAATATTTACTTAATAAATATTTAGTAAAAATCGTATATTACGACCAAATTTCTACTATTTTGCGCTGTTCATTTCTAGATGGAAGCACGTTTTAGCCGATCATTAAGAGGCTATTAGGATATCTTTGAATTCAGGTTCCACACTGACCGTGCAGCCGTTCCAGTGAGCAGTCTGTTTTTACTGTGCTGCCTATATATAGGCTCATTCAGGATCAAAAATAATGCGAATTACTATACTACTATACGCAAAAAATACTGGGAAATTGTTCATAAATCAAAAATTCATTCCCTTGCCAACGTTTTTAACAATTTTGTTTGTGTTTGTAGGACAATTTTAAGGACATGCTGCAAAGTCTTCTTCTGGTATAGTCTTTAATTTCTTCTTCGTTTGGGGCTCTGTCTCTTTATCGATTCAAAACGGTGTCCACGAACGGTCTCTTAAATTTAGCGAAGTGAACATGGTAGCCAAAATGGACACTCAAAATGGTTTTCACTGTTATGTCTGTAATATCTGACTAGAGGGGCAGTGCGTTCATGGCCCTTGTTGAAACCGCGCTCGTGGACCATGCTGACTCCAAATTGCGAGCCACACTAGTCGCACTTTATGACAGTCTTTAACATATAGTCCCATATAAGAGCGTGGATAAATCGCATCTCATCGTTGGAAATGGGCTCGCTTTGACAAAATAAGGTCTTAATTTACCGACGAAAAATAAATTCGATTCCTGCTCTATTTTTATTTGTTGCTCGATTAAATTTAAAGTTGACAACTTTTAAAATGATACGGAGAACTCGTCGACAAAATTTCGATTCGGAGAAGGTGTCGTATACGTAATATGTGTGGAAACTTTGAAGGCTTTTTTTTTATTTTTTTATTTATTACGTTCACCCTAAAAGTAATCATTTTAGATGGTATCAGTTAACTTTTTTATCGGATCCCCCTTGGGTACCCATTTAGTCTAACTGTATTAGTGAATGAGATTTTTTCTTAGTTCAGTTTCAAACTTGCTCTCGGCTTCTACATGCTCTTTCGCTTTTACACTGGAATCCCATTCTTACTTTAATATCGATGCTCAATTTTCCGGTAGGATTCTTGCTTGAAACGAACATTTTCGGATTGATAATCGAATTTAAGGATTGGTTGATGTGTTGCGTACTTGTTTGAAGTATAATCAAGTAATCAATCAAAGGTCAAGATCAAATTAAGCTTGTTGTGTTGTTGTCTATAAAAATAGAGGCAAGCTAACTTCGGCTCGACCGAAGTTTATATACCCTTGGAGCATGATATCTGCCATCCACTTTGTTATATGGCACCACAATTTTGACAAAATTTTGAAAACAAAAAAGTTTTTCTCACTAGAACTACTTTTTCGACCGATCGTTTCTATGGCAGCTATATGCTATAGTCATCGGATATGAATCAGATTTGGCAGAATTATGTGTTAGCATATAATATTGACCAGTAACAAGTTTGGGAGTGATAGCATTGAAAACAAAAAAGTTTTTCCTACTAAAACGTTTTTTCAAAACAATCTTCTGTATGGCAGCTATACTTTATAGATGTCCGATTTTCATAAAACTTGGTCAAATTATGTGAAGGCATAGAAAACTTATAAATACGAGGTTTGGGGACGATTGCGTTGAAGACAAAAAAGTTTTTCTCACTAGAACTACTTTTTCGACCGATCGTTTCTATGGCAGCTATACGATATAGTCATCCGATCCGGCCGATTCCGACAAATGTACTGTGCATTTGTACCAAAAGACTTCGCGCAAAGTTTGGTTAAGATAGCTTTTAAACTGACGGAGGAGATAGCATAGAAATAGACGGACATGGCTATATCAACTCAGCTCGTCATGCTGATCAAGAATATATATACTTTAAGGGGTCGGAGATGCTTCCTTCTATGCGTTACAAACATCTGAACAATTTTAATATACCCTCTCCAAGGGTATAAAAAGTTGATCGTCATTCAACAACATTTGAAGAAGCCACAGAAAACTAAGCAAGGAAAGGAAAAGTGAGAGCTTTTTGGGCTAAAGGAAATTTACTACTCATTGCTAAGCAATAACAACAGCGATCTGATTTTGAAACGAATCATAGCGGGGCTTTCGTTAAGCTAGAGAGATCTTCCGGCTTTCCGGCTCTTACTTCAAGAACAATTTTCAAGAACACAAATATTTGATTTGAGTTGGTTTTTATGCCGTTTTCAAGAACTTGATTTGAAAGGATGTGCTCAGTCAATATTCCATAGGATCAGAGACATCGCTTTAAAACAAATTCAACGACCAACTACTACTTTAATCAGCTGGTTTTATTTAGGTCTTTTGATAAAATCGAATCGAACAGCAGCGTATGGAACGCCGTGCTAGCAAATTCCGCCGTTACCTACTTTTGTAGCTGTGGCAGTGTGGTGTTTGAGTTGACTACAACTTTACTCCATTCAAGAAAAAATTGGAACAGGATTCGGTTCAAAAAATATGTTCTGTTACATTTTATCAAGCTGCTATAAATGTCAGGTTTGCCATTTTCCACAATTTTTAGGCACTTGGATAAAGATAATGTTAAAAATCAATCGTTAAGCTTTAAAGCTTTGGAAAAACGATATATGTAAAGAACCTAAAAATTTCACAATTGTTGTATTAGCTGTTCCTGCGCACTTTTTCAATTCATATATTTGTTTTATCTAGCAATAGAGTCAGTAATAATGAAAGATTACTGGAAGACACTATACTGATTATTTTTTCAGTGCGTTAACTCAGGGGAAAGAATTTGCCCCACTAACACAAAGTCTTCTGCCAATTTGGAGTTGTACTACCTTTGGAATTCCCAAACAGTCAAAGCAATGATGGCCTGAGATGGCCTCTGACAACTTGCTGAAGCTAGGCAAAGCCTGCTGATAATAAAACCGTGAGGTTCTTGAAACAGCTGTACAGTCGATCATACTGCTATTGGGTGTGTGTGTGTGTCTTGTTTTAAAAGTTATAATTAAACAGAACTGGGACATAAATACATTTACGCAACTTTTGTGAATACTCAAAAGTGCCCCAGTAGTATTGTTTGTCAGAACAAATGGGCAGGGTTATGTCTATAACTCAAGCCCCACAGAACCACAATTTATGTCTCTAATCACACTTCAGAAGTGATTACAAATGGAACAAATTTTTAAGATTTTCTAAATATTTACATGTTCAAATCTATTTATGTAAAGGCTATATAAAAAGATTAAACTGGCTGCTATAAAAATAGAAGACAAAAGGTGGACAGCTTTTCATATAACCAAATTATGGTAGCCGTTTTTAACATTTGTCCTTTTAACATTTTATCCGTCATTTCGTCATTTTACTTATACGTTTTAGTAAACCAATTTGGGGTTTTCAAGGTTCGGTTCAAGAATGGATTGAGGAAACTATTTGCATTTAAGAGTTACTGTTACTTTTACAGGGCATTGTAAAATTAATCTTTATCATTTCAAAAAATAGAAATTAAGTTTAAGTCAAAAAATTTGCAAAAACACACATTGTGCATTGGTTATGCGTGCAGAGTCTTATACTTCTTGTAAGATCTACGGAACGTGCAAGTACATTCGACATAACATGTCAACTTATCGCAAATCAATCTTGTTTGCAAATTTTCAAACCTCCGATTTATGCCAAAATCAGATAAAGTAATTTTTTTATAAATTAAACAAATTAGCGCTTTGAGGAGACCCTGTTTTCAGCAGTCCAGAGGCAAGTCAAGGTGATCACCGCAAATGCGCTTTAAGTTGATTTTAAACTATATCAAAATTTGAATTTTGTTTAACCATTTATGTGTGCCATAAACTCAATAATAAAATTTGTGGCCCCCAATGATTTATTTTCAATCTCATGATCTTTGACTTATCAGTCAGACGATGCTTTAACAAAATGTTTATAAATTCTGACCCATTTTCTCATTCGGATTTGAATCGAACTACAAATTAAGTATTAATTCTGTAAGTCGATCTTATAGGGCTAAATATTTGTTTGCCACTTTCCACAAAATAGTCTCTGCCAGCATATAAGTGCATGTTAAGTAGATGTCAAAGCAATTTGCCATTCTGCACACGTAGTAGAATATATAAACTTGCAAGTGTAAGGCCCCATGTCCTGCATATTAAGTGAAATTAATTGGAAGGACCTAGCACATAGAGAGGAAACAGCCCACCAACTATCTTGTTAGCTTTTTTATCGCATGTTGACCACATCCACACACTTTGGAAATAGAAATAAATTGTTCAATCACTTCACAATTACTTTATTCGATTTGAACAAAAAAAAGCCAATGCAATTTAATTGAACCACAGTTCCCTTTCCTTGTCATTTGAGCAATAACTTGATTGACAATTGGTGGAGGCCAAAAGGCTTTCCGTGCTGTTCACACATTTTTTAATTAATTTCACGCATTGCACCCGCGCACTAATTGACATTACCCAAATTCTAAGCTACAAAATTGTCCGTATCACACGCGGGGGTCATTCCAAGTTGTTTGCCGCACACACGCCTCAATTACAATACAAAAATCTTTGGAAAACCGACGACGAATCCGTGAATCACATCCGCCAGCCACTGCGCTAGCTGAAACCAAACGACCAACTGGTTGGCCACATTTCAGCCGCGGGTATTTTCGGTTGCGTACAAGTCGCAGCTGTCAGCCGAACATGTTGGACTTCGTTTGGTGTGAACTTGCCAGCGAACTCCCAATTGCATTTGCATGGCTAACCAATGTGCAATGACACATGTCCAACACACAAACATCAAGAAAATCATTAATTTTTTATGTTTTGACAATAAAAATCAAATTTGTTTCGTTTTTCATTCATTTATCCTTGTAGCATAAGGCTATAAGAGGGATTGCAAATATTATTTATTTATTTTAACATTAAGTGTAGACAATAACTAGCTGACTATAACCGCCATAAACATATCTGGCTTTTCAATTATTCTTTACACTTAATATTTTATTTGAATTAAAAGTGACATAGTTCAATTTAATACATTAACTAACAACTTAGCATGCTTTTTCTGAAACTTACCCGGCGTATACTTGATACCGTTTAAAGGATCGGAGGTAATAAACAATTAACCCCCTCGCCAACGGAACATTTCGTACTAAAAAACAGTTGCTATTTCTCTGCAAAAGAAGGAATTCATTCTTTATCCCTTTTACCAAATGCAATGCACTTGTTAAGACTTGGCTTTTGCTTTAAATGAAAAGATATAAAATATTTTGTGGAAAACAGGGCAGAGTCGAACATGCCTGGGAATAGTGCCCCCGGAGATTTTTAATAAGAGTAAACATTACACTATACATTTTGGGAATAATTGTATATCATACGTAATATACAACTAGAAAATCAATATTTCTAATGGATTAACAATAACAATTTTTATGTAATATTAACTACAGTAACTTTATACCCTTAGAGTGCGTATATTAAAGTTGTTTGGGCGTTTGTAATTCATATAAGGAAGCTTTTCCGACAACTTAAAGTATATTTTTGATCAGCATAACGAGCTGAGTTGATATAGCCATGTCCTTCTGCCCGTCTGTTCGTCTGTTTCTATCTCCTCCGTCAGTTTTAAGCCTATCTGAATTAAACTTTGACCAAAGTCTTTTAGAACAAATACGCTGCTCATTTGTAGGAACCGGCCGTATTGGAAGACTATAGCATATAGCTGTCATAGGAACGATCGGTCGAAAAAGAAGTTTTAGTGAAAGAAACCTTTTTTGTTGTCCATGCAAATGTCTCGAAACTTTGAATTTATAAATCTAATCTGCCTGTGGCCGTATGTGGCTCAGTGGTTAGTGTGCTGGACTGCTGGGCGGGAGATCGTGGGTTCGATCCCGCCTCTGAACATCTAATAATAAAAAGTTTTTTTCTTTCTTTAGAAAATAGCTTTTACACATACGGTCACCTTCACCAGCTATTGGCGCCAGCTGTGAAGTAACTAGCCATGAAAAAGCAAATTCTCAAACTTTGCCGTTCGGATTCGGCGTTAAACTGTAGGTCCCTTTCTCTTGTGCGAAAAATTTAAGGCACACACGCCAATAGATCGTGAGAAGCTTGGCTTGGCCCCGTCGTAGGAGCTGTATAGCCAACATTTACATTTTACATCTGCCTGTGGGAACGGCAATTAATTTGCGCAAATATATAATATTTAAATATTTGCCCATTTTGTTTGCCTTAGGTGGGAACACCAAATAGTTTGCGCACAAACATTCGCCAAGTAGCCATTGTCTATGTTTGTGCACCAATAATATTTGTGTGTGGGAACACCCTCGGTCAATTTTGTTTGCGGGTTTGTGAGTTTGCTCTAGCAAGCAAATTTTAATTAAATAATAATTTAAAAATTATCCTTAACCTACCCTTCGACTTAAGATAAATTTCTTTAGACAATGGTTCAAGAAGTCTTTGGCAAACAGCAAAAGCATCATTGACTACACCGGAAAAAAAAACGTCGAGATATTTTCAATCTTTGAAGTCTTGGAGTAAGCCCGGCACGAGCTTGAAAATTCAACTTCGATTTCTAGGACATTCTACACAATTCAATTTTTTAAGGATTGGTCCATTCCTTTCGAACTTGTATCATTCCAAATGTGCTTACTACAACCCCTTTCAAGATCACATGTCAATAAATTAGAGAGCGAGCTCGAAGAAATATAAGTACTAGCCTTACAGACACGCTGCAACAACAAATGAGTATGGTGGTGTGCGATGAGATGCCGTTCCATTCCTGTTCAGTCCGAATCCCAGTGCAGCCAAAAATTTGTATATTTATATCTTTGTTTTTCAGAAGTCTTAAATTAACCGAAACTGGTGTGGGTGGGCTTTGGCATGTATGAGGATGTCCTATGGCAATTGGCATCGCGGAGGAAAGGAAGAATATAGTTATCTTTCCTGAGATCAAATCAATATATCATAATCGAGCTTAAGTTAATCTAGAATAGGCATAAAATTATCCAGTTTAGGGATTAAGTTGTGCTCGAATTTTTTGCACAATTCAATCTTTTATAGGATTACCCCGGGATATATGTAATCCTTTTTAGGATTAAAAAAGTCGGATTAACTCAGTCTTTTTTCAGATCGTGTCAAGCTATCCGGGATTAAGTTGTTTTCATTACCGCTTCGGATTGATTTGATCCCATATGGATTGATTTTTTTTGAGTGTACCATCACGTATTAAACAGCTATCTCACGCCTGGTAAAGATGCTGAATCAGTTAGGAGACCCGGTTCTCATACAAGAAAGTTTCCATCGGAAACCCGGTCATTTGTCCCAGCTTCAACATATAAAAGTTTTATATTGCTCAATTCTTAGTAAGATCTCGAAATATAAGGTTGTCAATAAAGTCTTGCGGTATTTTTTATTTAATTTTCAATTGTTCATAAAATCGGTTATAATAATGTGATTTAAGTCAAATATGCGCCGTTTTGATCGATGACGAGTTCCCAACGAGATGCCAACTTCATAATGCCCCTCTTATAGAAACTCTCTTCCCTATTGGCAAAAAACTCGGAGAGCCAATTTTCACAGGACTCTCTTGTGGCCAACTTCCGACTACCAAGCTCGTTCGCCATGGACAGAAATAGGTGGTAATCACTTGGTGCGAGATCCGGACTGTACGGTGGATGCAAAAGAACCTCCCATCCGAGCTCCCGGCGCGTCACCAAAGATGTGTGTGGCCTGGCGTTGTCCTGATGGAAGACAATTCGGCCTCTGTTGATCAATGATGGTCTCTTCTGCATGAGTGCTGCATTCAAGCGGTCCAGTTGTTGGCAGTACAGGTCCGAATTGAGCGTATGGCCATAGGGGAGCAGCTCATAGTGGATGATTCCCTGCCAATCCCACCAAACACACAGAAGAACCTTCCTGGCCGTCAATCCAGGCTTGGCCACCGTCTGGGCAGCTTCACCGCTTTTCGACCACGACCGTTTGCGCTTCATGTTGTCGTAAGTGACCCGCTTTTCATCGCCAGTCACCATCCGCTTCAAAAACGGGTCGATTTTGTTGCGATTCAGAAGCGATTCGCATGCATCCATACGGGCAAAAATGTTTTTTTTGTGTCAAGTCGTGTGGCACCCATACATCGAGCTTCTTTTTGAATCCAAGCTTCTTCAAATGGTTTATAACGGTTTGATGACTCATGCCCAGCTCTTGGCCGATGCTACGGCTGCACCTATGCCGGTCTCTTTCGATCAATTCAGCGATTTTATCGCAATTTTCCACGACAGGCCTTCGGGACCGTGGCGCATCTTTGATCACCTCTGCACCAGAACGAAAACGTTGAAACCATCGTTGTGCGGTGGAAATGGAAACTGTATCAGGTCCATAAACTGCACAAATTTTACTGGCAGCATGAGATGCATTTTTGCCTTTATCGTAGTTGTATTGTAAAATATGCCGTATTTTCTCTTTATTTTGCTCCATGTTTGCGACGCTTTAACTCACGAACAACTTAAAACAAACAACAATAAATCAAACACGTGTTAGCGCGTGAAAAGAGCTTTCCAAAAAGCTATAGCGTGAACCGATGCGACGAATACAACTAGAACTACGCGCTTGCAAAGACAAGCTTGCGGAAATACCGCAAGACTTTATATCAATTCAGCAATTTTTTGCCATTCTCTTATATTTGAAGGAAATTGATAAAAAGCATTAAAAACATGGGTTTATTTTCTATAATTGTGTTAATGGAAATGTGCGGAACATGAAAAATACTTGGTTAAATTTTATATGAAAATGCTGAGAGCCATGTCCTCACCCACATACTGCGGCGAGCTTGATTCTTCACCTTATGCAGTTCTGCAGAAAAAAATCATTATAGAATAATTTTTGTGGCTATACATGCCTATGCCTTTTCTGTAGTGTTATTTAAAAGAGAAAAATATTTTGTTGCTCAAAAAATCAGCCTACTTCATTTTTAAATGTTTTATAAAATTGGCCTTTCACTGTGTGAACGCTAACGCAAATTATTTGCTGAGGGAAATATGCCATAGGAACTATCGGTCGAAAAGTGGGTCTTTGTGAGAAAAACTTTTTGTTTTTAATGTAAACGCAGATTTTGAAGTTTTGGTCAAAATCGGATGACTATATCTTATAGCTGCCATAGGAACTATAGGTCGAAAAGTGGGTCTTTGTGAGAAAACCTTTTTGTTTTTAGTGTAAACGCCTCCCGCTTCAGCAATTATTAGTTTCATACGCTTTTACACAGATTTGGAAGTTTTGGTCAAAATCGGATGACTATATCTTATAGCTTTTTTATTCGAGAAAGAAATTTTTAGAGTCGGATATAAAATACTTCCAATCTTTATTATTCTAGATTTTTCTGAAACTTTTTACAGTGGTCCATTAAAGTTCATTTGCATTTTTATACCCTTGGATAGGGTATATTAAAATTGTCCGGATGTTTGTAACGCACAGAAGGAAGCATCTCCGACCACATAAAGTATATATATTCTTGATCAGCATGACGAGCTGAGTTGATATAGCCATGTCCATCTGTCCGTCCGTCTGTCCGTCCGTCTGTCCGTCTGTTTCTATGCTATCTCCTCCGTCAGTTTTAAAGCTATCTTAAACAAACTTTGCACGAAGTCTTTTGGTACAAATACGCTGTCGGAACCGGCCAGATCGGACGACTATAGCATATAGCTGCCATAGGAACGTCCGTTGGAAAACTAGTTTTAGTGAGAAAAACTTTTTTGTTTTCAATGCTATCGCTCCCAACGCTCGTATTTATAAGTTTTCAATGATTTTACATAATTTCAACAAGATTTGTCGAAATCGGACCACTTTATAGTATAGCTGCCATACAAACTGTCAGGCATATATCAAGCTCCAAGGGTATACTTATAAACTTCGGTCGAGCCGAAGTTAGCTTGCCTCTATTTTAATTATTATTAAAGTTTAGTTCATAATTCAGAATTACGCAAAATCCAATCTCTGTATGGTTGAAAACGTGTGAAAACAACGGGAAGTCCGTCACTTTCGAATTTCGATCCATAAATTGTAATACCAATTAAATAATAATTCGATGCCTTTCCATTGACCACGTTAACACCCATCAGAGGTGCACCCGACATAGAAGTGCAACCACTTGAGACAAAGCCACACATTTGATCTGAAGATGGTTGAAATCGGTAAAGCACAGTGAGGTTAGCACAGTGAGGTAGACTTGAAATCAGCGCTTGCCACTTTCTGCGTATATTTCCCTCTGTACATGGATAGTGCGGATGTGGAAAACCAACTAACCCCAAGCGTTGTCCCACATAGTCTTCATCTAGCTTATGAGCTGGTGGCAAACACAGTGGCTGCACATACTTTGAGAATTGTACATCCTTCTTCAGTTTGGCCACTGCTATATCATGATTATGCTGACGAGAGCTATGGGGGTGGTGCACATTCCTGCAATGTTTTGCAATCTGGTTGATTGATATCGTTATCAGCTTGCCAATCTCCAAATAGAACTGACAGAAGTTCATCCAGATTACAATGAGCCGGAAGGATGGCATGACGCTTGTTAATAAGCACCGCTAGACAGCGAAATTCCAACTTTCCTTCAACTTCATAGCCCACACGCCCTATCCAAGGGTATTCGTCCAGTTGGGTTAACGTGCCCGGTGTGTAGAGTTGCGTTTCGTTAAGATTGCCGCATTGATCAGCCGCTACCAGAGCTAGAATGAATCGAGTATATAAAGTTGAATTTCAGGTATTAACCGATTGGGTTGATGGCCACTTACGAGATAAGAAAAGTTGCACTATTATAACGAGCACACAGAACAGCATCTTGAAGCGCGTTCCCAACTGAACTGCTAATCGTTTGAGCGATGACTGATGTAATAGAGCTTAAGCCGAACTTGGTTAGTTCTATTTCTCTCTCGCTGCTTCTTTGAACTGACGGAGGTTTAGCATCAGTGGCGTAGATAGGGGGGGATTAAGATGATCAATCCCCCATTGAGGTCAAAAATTGGAATTAAACAGTACAAATTCGTAGATATACAGACAAAAATTCAAATAAACTTGATATCATTTTGTTGAAAAATAACTAAAAAAATAAGACAACTATAAATAAAAATTTTGAAGACTGACAAAAAAATTTTTTTTATAAAACTTGACTTCATCACCCCCCATTGCAAAAAGCTATCTACTTAGCATACTTTTAGGTAAAATCTATTAGTAGTCAATTGGGTTTCCCATCTAAAAAAGTTGGCGTAGCGACATATCTCCGACGACAGTACAGTACATTTTACAGGCGGTGATATGTGGCTTTTTTTCTGGCTGTTCAAACGGCATATCACTGCTCGGAAACTGAAAAAACTAAAAATTTCCTTTTCTCGCGTTTTAGCTAGTATAACATAGTGATTATGAGCGATGGTATTTTTAAAATATTTTCTTAGTATGAGGCATCCTTTATTACTTGCTTTAACAATAACACAGTTCGACAAAATCAAACTATTTAAAAACCCGGCATAAGAGCCTTAAATTATGATTATCTGTAAGCATCAACTGATACCCAGTTTATCAAATAAAGCCTCTGCTCGCGTTTTATGGGTACTTTTGTACTTGTAACAACGACAACAATGTTTACTTGGTTTTTAGTGGATTAAGATAAAATTCTGCAAACTTAACCAAATTTCACAGGGTCATTGGGAACGCAATATAATAAATTCACTTCAATCGTGTAATCGGTTAAGGTACCTCCAGAAGGAGTTCAACCTTCATTATTCAATATCTTTAAAAGCGCACTACAGATTTTCATTAAAATCGTTTTTGTGATGGTATAATGGGGTATTGCATGTACCATTGCGAAGATACGACGTCGGAGCTATGTCGTTACCCCTAAGGAATCCCTATAGACTTACACTTTATTCTTTCCTTCATTTTGGGGTCATATCATAGTCGTTTTTCCCTACTCCGATTTCATAAATTTACATCTATTTTTTTGAACTCGTTCTTTTACTTGATATTGACTGAAGGGTAAGACTAAAGAATATTTTGTAACTATTTTAGATAAAAAAAAATGTTAAGAGAAAATTGCGATTGGTTCAATACCACTTCAAGCAAAGAGAATGAAATGATCTGATAGGACAGGTTATTTAATGATGACCGGACGCATTCAAATAAGTCAGTGATGAAGTGTGGCATATCATTTGATTCAGACCCAGATAGTTTTTCGGATATTTTGGGTTTGACAAGTAAGTCAACAAAATGAATAAATAAGATGTCAGCTCTATTAACATAAGAATTTTTCTACATACATATGTATTTAATTTTGTATATTTTAGCGACATAATGTTAAATTTTTAATGAAACTTTTTATATTGTTATGTACAACAATAGAATTTATTTGGCGTGAGCCCAAAAGAACAATGAAATTCCTTTTGAAAAAAGCAGCACAGGGCAGAATTTTCCACCATATTGGCATGTACTACAGTATGTATGTATTGACATACAAACATAGGACAGCAACAACAATACAGAAAAAAATAAGAAAATCTTTTTATTTCTGTAGCCAGCATTTAATTATAATTAAAGTATATATATAGTAAATATATGCATATACTTACTAGCATACCTGCCGTGCGCTGCTACGCCCCCTTCAGTATTTGAAACACAAAACACAAAGGAACAGCTTGCTTTGGCAATGCCGAAGTTTTTATACCCTTGAACTTTACTTTTGCTCAAACTTAATAATGACCTACTAAATGGTAGTTGTTCACCATCGAACCGGACCATGGACTGGACCTTTTAAATAAATTACGTCGCGAAAGTGAACGGTCTGAAACAAAATGATAATGTACCGAGTTTGCGTATACTTTACAATGGGTTAAACCCATTAAAAGTTTCTGAAAATTTTATATATCACAGATCTTTCAAATGTCCGCCTCAATCTACAAAACATACCTTACCTTGGTGTCTCTGTGGCATGGACAGATAGTCATGCTGTGGCACGCGTTTATTTGCACACACATTATACTTTTCTTATTTATGGGATTAGGCATGGAAATTTATTATAATATGAGCAAATATATACGCATACCAAGTATATCGGATCACTGAATTTGCAAAATTAAAAACAACAAACATTTTCTGCTTTGCAGACATTAAGTAGATCACACAAAAAAATTTATGTTTTAGTTCTGTTTACCCGCATGTAGATTTTATATACAATCCATTAGGACGGACCACAATAAAACAAAATGGGCAAGGGAAAATTTTGACAAATAAAAAAATCCTACCTCCGAGTCGGTTTTCATGTAAGGGTTTGCATATAGAATTAAAGATTTCAAATGCAAAATGGAAGGTATAAGTAAAATCGAAATTGCTTAAGCAGATGAACCTGGTTGCTCAATGTCAAAAATGCATACGAAAGTCTTTCGAACTGCATAAACTTGAGTGAAGAGCCGGTCCAGAACTAAATTGAACGGAAACAGTTCTTTTAATATTTGCTTTTCCAGCTTCAATACATTTAAAACACTTCATGATCCCCTTTTAACTACACTCAGAGAAAAAAACCAAGAGGTTCGTGCTTGATTTCAAGCATTTTTGTTGTCAAAAGTACGGTGGGTCACCCACTTCTTGGATCGGAGCCGAAAATACTGAAATCAAGCATGAATTTTTAAGATTAAAGTTCTGGGTTATAAATTAAGTCGTTTTCGTGTCAAGCAGAGAGCTTCCTGGTTGTAATCATGCAAAATAGCACATATATCTTCTTGGATTTATGTAGAATATCCTGATATGGGGAGCGGAGTCACGAACAACCAACACCACACCACCTACTGTGTTTCAAGCTGTAATTAATTTTAAGATATCATTAAATATTTTTTTTTTAATTACTTCGGGACCTCTGAGGACTGAACTCGAGCACGACGGCACCTTAACCCACTTTACTATCATCCATGAGCAAGACGTTGCGTCGAAACCATAGTTAAGAATGTAAGCACTTGGCATTTTGCCGGAATGAAAACTGTGGATCAAGTCCCAGTCCCTCAATTGTTTTCTTGAATTTGATTAGTTTTAGCTTAAGTTTTGAAAAATTATCAAATAAATAGTCTAAATTGAAGCCGATTTCAGTCTCTATGAAAAAATGTGACACGTCTATTTAGCACATATGGGTCATTCTTTTTCAAATCAAACAGTCTCAAAATTCAACATTTTTTGTCTCAATAAAAAAAAACCGAAACTATATCTGGACAACTCCACCGAAACGTGATTTGCGGTTTTGCAAAAAAAAATTTTGTTAGTTTATAAACAATTTCAAAAATCGTCAAAAACGAAAAAATGGAAAAAGAGGGTTTTTTACGGACAGATGGAAAGCATTTTACTGTATCTACTCAAATTATAATTTTACAGATTTTTAAAATATTTAATATTGTTAAGTAATTGTTGCTAAAAATTATATATAATTTTTTCTCAGTGTTAACCACCATTTTATAGCTTCTGAGGATATGCAATTCATTGTATTAAATACAATTTAAAAAACGGTGTTTTCAAAAAAATGGAGACTTTAATTTTTAAAGTTATTAACAAATAAAAAGATACCCTTAAAGAAAGCTTAGCCACACAGTCAGTTTTAAAGCTTTTTGTTTGAAACTTGACAAGTATGCTTTATATTCATTAAGCTTTCCAAAAATGTCAACATCGCGCAGATCGAATGACTATATCATATAGCTGCCTTAGGAATGCTGAATTTGGTCTTGAAAGCTCTGGTAACCCTAATTTACAACAAAATTCAATTAGTCATAGCATTCGTATGGCAGGTATATGATAAAGCAATAAATTGTTTATCCTTAGAAGCTATATCATGGTGGTTAACACTTAGAAAAAATTATAAGCAATTTTTAGCAACAATTACTTAATAATATTAATTATTTTAAAAATCTATAAAATTATAATTTGGGTAGATACAGCTAAATTCTTTCCACCAATATCAACCTAAGACTTGTCCGACAAACCAAACCTGAGATATCCCGTTTTAAAAACCCTTTTCTTAAATTTTTTCGTTTTTAAGGATTTTTGAAATTGTTTATAAACTTAACAAAAAAAATTTTTTGCAAAACCGCAAATCACGTTTCGGTGGGAGTTTCGAGATCTAATTTCGGTTTTTTTGTTTATTGAAACAAAAAATGTTGAATTTTGAGACTGTTCGATTTGAAAAAGAATGACCCATATACAATTTTACTTAACCCACAAATTCATCACAACACAAAATTAACTCAAGCAATATCATTTCAGCATAAAACAATTTGATCACACTGAAACTTAAACACATGTCAATTCAACACATGTTGAAATCGCGATACGTTGAACTGACGCTTGTAGAATTGACTAGTGTTGAAATTGTTTAGTGTTGAAATAACGTGTATTAATTCGACGTGTTAAAATTGAGTCCTCCGACGAACTGAATTTAAGATACCTGGGCATAGTCTATTTTTATGGTGGATAATTTCTGAACTTGGAGAATCTAAAAATAATGCATTAAAATACTACCGTAGGCAAAAAATACGGGGAATTTATTTGTAAATCAAAAATCGTGAAAATTCATTTCATTCCCACTAAAAGCAGTCTCCCCCGAATGCATTACAATTGTGTCAACTTTTTTTTCTAATTTTGAAAATTTGTTGCAAAGACCTCTTCCGGTATAGTCTTCAAGTCCTTCGTTGTTTCGGGTTCTTAGGTGTCCACGAAGCGGGCGCTTGACCTTAGCGAATTGCCAATGGTAGTACTTGACATGACCCTTGTTGGAACCCCGCTCACCCCACATTTGTTCCACTTTCCGAAATGGACAATCTTTTAAAAACTTAAATTTAGTTCCATAATAGCGTTCGATTAAATTCAAAATTGGGCGTGTTTGTTGACGAAAATTTGATTGGGTGAACGTGTCGTATACGTAATATTTGTGCAAACTTTGGAGGCTTTTCGCAGAGGTTAGAACTCAAATTAAAATTTTTTTATTTTTTTATCACATACAAGTGAGGTCCACCCTAATGTACCTATAGCTCCCATTTTCATTTCTCTTTGATCTGTGAAACAAAAAAGTTCTTCAAGAGAATTTCATAAAATCTGAAGGGCTTAAAAAGCACCGAACTGCGCATCCATAAAATACGCTTTAATCCACAGCTGCCCACAGCAGCACAATTGTTTTTATAAATCAGCGAGATATATGCACACACACAGCACACATCGGTTTACACCTCTCTCTCTCTCTCTCTTTTGTGTTTATTGTTTAACAAATGATTTTCTTAATATATATTTAGTGTTTGCCCTGCCACAAACATTGTGTGGGCACCCACATTTCTAGTCTATGAATAAACCCCTCTTTCAGGATTGCGTGGGTCCACGATGCATTGCACCGTAATATATTCCTTAATTAAGTAGTTTTCCTTGCAGGCAACAGCTATCATGGGTCCAGAAAGTCAATTTGTTGAGAGGGGAGAAGTACGCTTGAAAAAATTGCGCATACGACAAGTTGCCCAGCGGGTATATTCCATTAATTCTTTTTATATCTACATACATTTGCGCAGTCATGCAAATTAGCCATTAAAATTCATATATCCAAAAGTGAAAGAAACTACAACTTTGTTCTCCTGTTTTTTGTCTAAACATAACTGCGCACGTGAAGCAAGATTCGACCAGTAAAAACAAGTAAGTTAGTTATTAAAACAAAGTCACATAAATACTCGTATATTTTGTATCCAACCAACAGCACGTCGAACATGTTTGCTGCATTCTGTTGTGTTTGGTTGGGTTTGATACGCTTCGTTCTGGTGTTTGCATTCTATGAAATAACAATGCCTTATGGTAATTTGTTGGCAAGAAGTAAAGTTCTTAATCAATTAAAATGACAAATCAATTTTTTCATTTTTCCTTTTGCACCCTCCATTTTTCCCAATCTTTCCTTATTTGATAATTTAATTTAAAACCCAAATTAAGCAATAAATGTTTATTGCCTTCAATGAAGTTGTTATAGCCAGGATACTCAAACAAATCGCATAAAAATTTTAAATACAATAAAAGTACGGAATGCAATAGTATGGTAATAGCAATAAATGGGGCAAACAGAGCACCCAAAATAAGGCAAAAAATTAAATTACCTTTGGATAACCAAATGTTTGAAAATTTTATTGTGTTTCACTCCCACACACAAGTACATACATACCCACATGCTCGTACAAATGCTGCAGTGTTTGAACACACTTGCACGTATGTAGGTATGTATGTCTGTAAGTACTGTATAAAAAAAGGGAAATGAGTTGTCTTTGGAAAAGTCTAAAAGTTTTTTTTTTGTTATTATTTGACTTGTTGCTTCCATCGGATGTCTGAATTTACGGATGTACTGTGGATTGTAGACCAAACAAACAAGTGAAACACAGTTTGTGGCATTCGTAAGAGGGAACATAGTTGAAATGGAAGGGGTCGTCTTTAATATATGTTTTAAACAATGATTTCAGATAATGCGAATTGAGGTTTGGGAAACGATTCTGCTTTTTTTATTGAAATATGCGGTGATAAGATTAAATTAAAATTATACCATCAAAAATAAAGTTTACAATGAATTTAACTTTTTATCAGGGGTGTAGCCGTGCATATTTGAGCCCTTAACATATAAATTCAAACAGCTTTAATATAATATGCTCACGTTTATACGAAAACCTCTAGAGATTTCTGGTACACACCCGTATACGTATTTTATCAAATTGTTATGGAGTTTTCATTTTGGGAAAGATTCTGTATTCTGTGTATAACACATACACACACACATTGTGGTAGGCCAAATTTGATTAATTGTTGTATTTAATGAATGGATTGCAATGGCCGTTGTTTCTCAACCAAACTTATTTTATTTCTTCTCCTACGCGTTTCGGTGACTTATCGCGCGTTTTTTATGAAGCGCGGTTTTTTAATTTTTTCCCATTCAAACAACGTATGTTTTATGTAAGGGTTTTAATAGAACAAAAATTATAAAAGAAAGAAACTGTATGTTTTTGCCCTATATTATAAATAAACCAATATAAATGTTATGGGGAAATTGAAGTAACGTATCGTGAGGTAATGTCACGTCAGTTACTTATGCAAATAAAAAAATTTGAATTGTGAAAATATTTTTGAATTAGATAACCAGGAAAATAAACTTGTATTATTTCAAAACCTTCTTTAAGAAAATGTTATACAAAAAGCTTTGCCCAAAATTGCAGAGTTCTCTTATTTTAACGTCTAAAACCCCTTCCATTTTTTTTGTAGTGATGACATTACTTTTTCTGATTGTAGTGATACTTAATATAAAACAATCTTTTAAAAAAAATTCCAAAATTTTTATATTTCTTAAAAACATTATTTAGTACAAATGTAACGTCATCTGGTGGGGATGTGGTAGGGCTTTGGTGGAGATCTGGTGGGGATCTGTTGGTGACCTGGTGGGGATCTGTTGGGGATCTGTTGGGGATCTGGTGGAGATCTGGTATGGATCTGGTATGGATCTGGTATGGTTCTAGTGGAGATCTGGTAGGGATCTGGTGGGGATCAGGTGGGGATCTGTTGGGGGTTGGGTAGGGATCTGGTGGGGCTCTGGTGGGGCTCTGGTGGAGATCTGGTGGAGATCTGGTGAGAATAAGGTGGGAATCTGTTGGGGACCAGGTGGGGATCAGGTGGGGAGCTGTTGGGGATCTGGTATGGATTTGGTATGAATCTAGTGGGGATCTGGTGGAGATCACTTGGGGATCGGGTGAGGATCTGGTGGGGCTCTAGTGGGGTTCTGATGGGGAACTGGTGCGGCCTGCATTAAGGTCAAGTTTTCAATTCTGTGATGAAAACTATAATGTTGTTTGTTTGACAGTGCCTTAACAGTGGCTTGACAGTGACTTAACAGTGACTTAACATTGTCTGAGCCGTAACGTAACAGTGACTTAACAGTGACTTAACAGTGGCTTAACAGTGGCCTTACAGTGACTTTACAGTAACTTAACAGTGACTTAACAGTGACCTAACTTTTAATAATTTTCTTTCCTTGTGTCTAATCAATGCTAAAAGATAAATAAAAATAAAATTGATTTGAGTACGGAGATTCGATTTTTTAAAGGGTTCAGAAACTCAACTTGAGATGATTTTACAATTTTATTTAAAGATCTTTAAATATTTCTATTGGCAACAAAACATTTGTTCTGTATTTGAAAAAAAGCTTTATTTCAATAATAATTCTATTCCAAAAAAAAAAAAAAAAAACAAATAAAAGCTTATTAGTATCCGATATAAATTTCCAAATTTTTCGATTCTTTGTTGAACAGATGATTTATACATTTTTGGTGTCAAATTAATGTTCGGTGTGGTCTCCCCAAAAATAATCGATTTCCGATGTATCGCCTAGAAAAAATTACCGATAATGATATTCTTCATTTTGGGCAAACATATCAATATATCGAGAAATCGGTAATATTTTCGACACCCCTACTACCGAGGAATCCCTAAGGATTCCCTATTGATGAAGGAAGTCCGTAGGGCATTCTGCACGGTAGGGAATTGATAGGGAATTCTGCTCGGTAGGAAATGCTTAGAGATTTTTAGGTAGGGAGTTCTTTGGGATTCCTAGGTAGGGAACCCTTAGGGACTCATCTGTAGGGACTTCTTACAGATTCCTTGGTAGGGAATCCTTTGGGATTCCTCGGAAGGGAATCCATAGGAATTTTTTCATGCAAACCACATTTTATGCCATATCTTTAATCAAAAGCTGGAACCAAGTCGAGACCAGTTTTGTAATCAGTGGAGTTAACTGGACCAGAATTTTTAATCGCATAGGTTGCAACATACAAAAGAAGCTGTTTTATTCCCCTGAGTTATCGATATTTTTATAAACGATATGTAAGTAAGAAAGTCGGTCCAGCCCGAATTTAACATACCCTGTACCGCCCAAAGCTTGCATATTTCTGATCAAATTAAGTTAGAAGCTACACAAGGTGGCAAAAAGCCATAAAGAGTGTAAAGTGCTGCCTATCACCATTGCGACCAGTGCTACCCATCATTTTTTTTTTTCTTTATAACTCGACTATCGCTTATCCGCTGTTTATAAGTTTATCGGCCATCGATAAATAACGCTAACTACTAACTATTTGTAGAAGGTAGGAACCATTTGTCTACAAAACTGTGCGAGATATGAGGTTTTTCCGAACTTTGGGGGCGGGAGAGAGCATAGCGAAAATTTAAAATAAACTTGATCTGCCTGCAAGTATAAGATGATTATGTCCCATACAAGTCAAACCTCTATCTCTTACCATCTCTGTGACTGAAGGATTTGGCTATTGATGATTCCTTCTTCCTGTTACATACTTTTGCACAAACTTAACATACTCTGTGTACCTTTGGTACAGAGTATAAAAACAACAGAAAAGTATGCTTTCCACGAAACTAACAGACAATTTCTAAGTTTTTCCACAGTCACATTTTTTTACGACCAAATTAAGCAATCGATAAAAACTAATTTCTTGTTTCAAGCAAACTTTGCTCTAACAACAAATTCAATGTCAACTTTAACGTAGGTCAAAATTATGACGTTTATCATCCCCTGAAGTCGGATGCCCAAACAATAACTTGGAAGCAAGCACTAACAAAATAATTGCTCTATAATTGCTATGGGAATGTACGTTAGTAGGTCAAGCGCGGTGTGTATTTTGCTGTTTGACTCTAATGTGTAAAACATTTATTAACATAAGGGTCATGCTTTATGGCATCGAACGGTCTGGTTTGAACTACTAATTTGGCATCTACAAGAGCTGTTCCATTGGCCAGTGATTCATACTGTATGTGAGGAAAGCTTAGAGTTTTACTTTATTTAATTTATGTACAAAACACAAATGTAAATGCTACTGAAGTTAAGAAACCGCTTTTAATATTGACTCTTAGCCAGCAAGTATGAAAAATTCGAAATTTTTTCAGACTCGTGAATCGTTTCAAAGAGCGAAGAGTATTTTCCAAACTCTGTTTGAAAGCTATCACATATCACGGTTACTTTCCAGCTGTCTACTTGACTCCCTGCTCATTTTACTTTACTTCTTAGATGTGCTTAGTTTTTTTCTTTTTTCTATTTCTGTTACTTTATTTCTCGTACCTTAAAAACGATTACATTCATAATTTTCTACCTTTAAAAATGATCTTCTTTCGAAACGGAACTCTAAATTTTTGGTTAGGTCCACAAAAACTATTTTATAAATATCATTTTCTTTAAGAACCTCTGAATACCCCATTTTTCGGTTCGATTCACATGGTTACCTTAAATGATTTTAGGCTTGTTTTCTTTTTTGAGTTTGAGAACAAATTGGAAAAAGAAATCTCATTCATAGAAAGACTCCTAAAAGTATGCACAATTATTGTGTGTATTTCCTACTAGAATCATAGGCAATGCTTGATTGTTGCAGACAACTGTCCATATAATTAAATCCATTAAACATGTCCAACTATGTGTGTGAACGTACGTGAAAGATGTGTCTTCAGATTAATGCCCCACAACAGCACGTGTGAAGGACGAGTAAAACTTATTGATTTCCTGCTTATTGATGCTTCTTCGCAATTCGATTCTATTGCATTGACAGTTTGAATGACAACTTAGACTGTAACAATTGTTTTGATGCAATGCTCCCACACACTCTGAGGGGTTGGTAATGTGGATGTGCTGGGTAAGGGTAGCTGCCGGTGCGACACGAACACGAACGTGGACAGCTTTTAACATTTTGTTGACGTTGAATTGCAACACGAATGATGACAGTGGCTGGGCGGCTACGGCTGCGTCCGTTAAAAAAAAAAAAGGTTGCATTGATTTCAGTGTACAAATATTAAACTGCTCCGAGCACCCACATACACACACACTTACTCCGACATCTGTATGGGTAGGTGCACACACCCTGCCTTAGAAAAACATGGCGACGCCATTTGAGCGTAGGTTGATGTGCCTGCTGATGTTTACCACTGGCTGATATGTGTGTCAGAGGACTTCTATGTATCTCTATGCATGTGCATTGTACTACTTACTTATGGGGGATAGGTGCATTGGACGCACTTGTATAGACCCATAAGAATAGCTAGAAATTAGAGAGGCAAACTACAAAGATGCAGATTAATGAAATGGAAAACGGAAGAAGAAGGCAAGGAAATGTGATTAAAAAATAAATAAATAAATAATTTTAATCCCCAAACCTAAATTTTGCCTAATATCTTTTTTTTACCCGTTACTCGTAGAGCAAAAGGGGTATTCTAAAGTCTTGCAAATCTAGGCAACAGGCAGAAGGAATTATTTCTGACCATATAAAGTATATATATATATTCTTGATCAGCATCAACCGTCGAGACGCTATAGCCCTGTCCGTCCGACATATGGAAATGTCACGTATCGACAGAGACAAATATTTTTTTTCAAAAAATGTACTTAAGATTTTAAAATCAAATAATATAATAGGTATTCCCTAACCCCAGTTAAGTTACGGAATTGTTGAGATGAGAAATTTTTGACAGTTTTATAAAAAACAAAATACACTAGCCAGAAATTCCACAACTAAGCAGCCCTGCCCCTTTTTATGTAATTGAGCAATATTTCTCCGGTTGAAATGAGAGCTTCTAGTGTAGAAAATTGACATTCTGACAAAAAAAAAATAGAGGCAAGCTAACTTCGGCTCGACCGAAGTTTATATACCCTTGGAGCTTGATATATGCCTGACAGTTTGTATGGCAGCTATACTATATAGTGGTCCGATTTCGAAAAATCTTGTTGAAATTATGTAAAATCATTGAAAACTTATAAATACGAGCGTTGGGAGCGATATCTTTGAAAACAAAAAAGTTTTTCTCACTAAGACTTTTTTTCAGACCTAACTTTTGTATGGCAGCTATACTATATAGTAGTCCGATTTCGAAAAGTTTTGGTGAAATTATGTAAAATTATTAAAAACTTATAAGTACGAGCGTTGGGAGCGATAACATTGAAAACAAAAAAGTTTTTCTCACTAAGACTTTTTTTCAGGCCTAACTTTTGTATGGCAGCTATACTATATAGTTGTCCGATTTTGACAAGGCTTGGTGAAATTATGTGAAATCATAAAAAACTTATAAATGCGAGTTTTTCAACCGATCGTTCCTATGGCAGCTATATGCTATAGTCATCCGATCCGGCCGGTTCCGACAAAAGACTTCGTGCAAAGTTTGGTTAAGATAGCTTTAAAACCGACGGAGGAGATAGCATAGAAACAGACGGACGGACAGACGGACATGACTATATCAACTCAGCTCGTCATGCTGATCAAGAATATATATACTTTATGTGGTCGGAGATGCTTCCTTCTATGCGTTACAAACATCCGGACAATTTTAATATACCCTCTCCATGGGTATAAAAATCAGGTATAGTGTCGGCGGAACAACACGAGCCAGTTATTGATTTACCAGATTTACCAGGAGAGGAATCTTTCGTATCCAAATTAAAACGAATGAAAGCAAATACTGCCATGAATAGAATATGCGAAAACGAAGCGGGGCTTACAGCTACGCGAACGTCAGTTAGCACAAGATGAGGGAAGATTAAAGCTGGAGACTCAAAAATTAGAATGGCATAAAACCATGGAGGTAAAAAAGTTGGAGTTGGAAGGAGGAACAGAAATCCTTCCAGGAACAGAGAAAAATTGGTACCGAACTTAAGCTTAAGGAAATGGAGCTAGATCAACGAAATAATTTGCTTAAATATGAACTTAATCTTAAAAATGGAAAAATATAAACATTTATTCAAACATTAAATTATAAATTGCTTGTCGCTTTCTTCATGGGTTGGTGTACTCAAAGTTGGGATATAATTCTCGATATCTTCGTTTTCATTCTCTGCTTCTGTTCCCTCACGATAAGGAATTAATTTATTGTGTAAAATGCAGCACACGGTCACCCACTGCCAAAAAAATGTTTGACTCCTTTTATCAGTAATTCTCACACGCATTTCTTTCAGGCTGCAGAATTGTTTTTTTTTTACACTCCAAAGCAATTTTCTTTGCGCACGTGATGTTGACTGTGACGTCTTTTAAAACGGTTCTGATTTTCGATCTCCGTATGATTTGAAATAGTTCGATATGGTGGAATCAAGAAATTAGATTGAGGAATGCTTCCCGGATATCTTACCACAATACCCAATTTATGATCGCAAACCGCCTGCAGTTTTATAGCATTAACTCGTTTACGAGAGTAGTAAGCTACGTGGTTTTTTTTTTTGGCTTCTCTGCAAGTTTGAACTCCGTACGGCAGTTTGTGAAGCGTCTGTGACACAAGCAGCTGACGCTCAGATACATCTGGCCAATAAATATGCTCCTTTATTCTTCCGAGAATAGCACCAAATACTCTATTTGTTATCTTAGATAATGTTCCACCGTCGCCGACTCCGATTACACTGTGCAACACTAAAAAGTTGATACAGTCGAGACCAAAAAATTCTGAAAGGGTATGATAGTAGTACAAAAACCTTCCCTGGGTTTGGTCTGGTTAGCTGCCGATTTCTTTTTATAGCACTTTGAAGTTTTAAGGATATGGTTGGGACTTGTAACTCCCTATCTCGTAAACTATTTGGAATTTCGCTTTGACGTCTGAAAAGAAGTTGTTGCTCTTGACTTGGTTTACAAAACATTTCTAAGTAACAAGTCAAAATAGTCACATCTTTAAACTCAAAATTGCAAAAATGTCGTAAAATCATCATGTTTTCCCCTCATTTTTTACTGTTTTTCAACTTTTTCTTGAAAACTATAACGAATTTGACCAAGCAATGAAGGACGAAAAAGTAGCATGGACTAACGTAAACAATCGGTTGGAACATACCAACTTCATGCGATTGGTCCTTCATATAGTTAAAGACCCTAAAAGATGAATAATTTCAACCAAAACTCGAAAAAGTACAGTTTTTGGTAGAAATTGGCTGACACTATCAAAAATTTCGATTGTTTTGTATTAAATCAATAAAATTGTCAAAAAATATAACTTAAAAAATGTAGCTAAAGAAATTTAATTTATTTACTTTTTTACCGATAAAATTCGTTTTTTTCGAATTTTTTTGACAGTTGTTCATGCTTTTGGTCTTTTTACTATATCAAAGAGTACTTAAATGAAGTGTGTTCGTACTAACGGTTTGTTTATTTTGGTCTAAGCAACAACTTTTACCTACATTACTTGTCCAAATTTGTAACGGATTCCAGGAAAAAGTTGAAAACCTGAAAAAAGTTGTGAAAAATTGATTTTTTTGGACATCTTTTGTAATTTTAAGTACCAAGACGGTATTTTTTTTGATTTGCTACTAAGAAATGTTTTGTAGACCAAGCCAAGAGCAACAACTTTGCTAAAGACACAAAAGCAAAATTCAATATAGCTTACGAGATATGAAATCATTAATCCTACTCTGAAGCTGAAAAGTTCAAAGGTCAATAAAAAGAAAACGGCAGCTAATCAGACCAAACCCATGCAGCCTTTTTATACTACCATCACACCCTTTCAGAATTTTTTGGTCTCGATCGTATCAACTTTTTTGAGTTCAAAAATGTGTCACAGTGTTATAGATGCAATTTTCGTAATGGAACCACTATATCCTGAAGAGACCAGCCGGAACAATACAATTGCAAGCTGTTAATCAACTTTACACCAATTTTTTTATATTTTATTTTTTTGACAAGTTGAAAACAAGAAGAAGAAAACAACAATTCAACTGGCATTTTGACAAAAAAGGGTTGTTCACAATTGAACATGTTGAAAATTTATCAAATCAACTATTCCTTAACTCAACTGGGGGTCGTGAATTCCTATATACATTTGAAAGAACTATTCAATCATAACTTATTAAAACTATTTGGGCTTAGTAACTGTGTTAGGTTTCGCTAAGCTTTGTCTTTATATAGCTGCTCCCGAAACCAACTTCTGTTTTTATCACGTTTGAATAGCTTCCAATTTTGTCAATATTTTGGAAACCGTTTATCACTTGATATACACTTTCACACTAATTGAAGTGCTTGCTCAGAGCTGTATTATACAGTGAATTTTTTTTTATTTTCAATATGTACGACGGTTACGTTCGACAGAATTGAAATGCCCATATTTAGTTTGTCTCTAATAATAATAATGTTTATTTATTGTTTATCTGTTAACATAAAAAATTAGATCTAGAATACATTAGCTTTACACTATAAACCCCGTTATTAAACAATGAAATAAAAACTTTTGTGTACCGACATGGACATCTCAATCCGTCACACATTACACTGATCTACTACACCAGGCTGCCCGAGTCGTCCCCAGATACCTGATCGTTCCTCAGTGTCATGCTTAGACTCCTACCCATGCTGAATCATATGCCAGTGAGTGTCTCCAGAATAGCCGTCCGATAAGCTAGTGAGCTTTTCAAATAGTTGACTAGGTTCTCCAAAAAGTTGTCGCTCCTGTCATCTAGTATGCTGATTACCTCTTCTCTGTTGAGTAGCTGCTTACTGAAATGCAGCATTCTCAATTCTTTAAGGATTGGGCATCTGCCCAGCAAATGCCATATGTCATCGTTTTCTTTGGTGTTACATAGGGGGCATGGTACATGTTCCGTTCGATTGTAGAAATTTGACGTTAGTTTTATTAAGTCGAAGCGAGCTTCTCTGATAGAGACAGATATTTTTTGGATACTGCGTGGTCGAGATACTTATATATCCTCGAGGTGCTAGAGCATTGTCGGTGGGTTCGTTCGCTTAAGGACTTATGTTTGAGTATATTAAGTACGGTCGCGCTTCGCCAGTCTAGTCCCAAAGGCCTACATAGCTCCTCTAGTCCAGAAATCTAAAAAATGTTGCGATCCGATTCCAAAAGTTTGCCTGTTAGGTAATAAGGTAGGCGCTGATCATCGTACTTATGCAGAACTTTACCTATATAGCCAAGATGCAGATCCAGAGAATATAGGTGTGCATCGTCCAGGCCCTTTTCTAGTGCTAATGCATAGCTCGGTGTGCAAGTTGGTAAATGCAAGACCTTCTTAAAAAAAAAGGATTTGGAGCCTGTCCACTTCTTCAAAGTGCCTGCATCCCCAGACTTGAGCTCCATAGGATTGAACTGCTGGGAAAACTGCATTAAAAAGTTTCCATTTGACATTAATGCTAACTTCATGTTTGGCTAGAAAGTTGTTCCATGGTTCATTCATACATGCTTTGGCTTTATCATTGCGCCTAATCACGTGTTTTTTAAAGGAGAATGTGGGTGTGAGTATAACTCCTAGGTACGTGAATTCGGGCGAACTTTTAATGGGTCTTATATGTCCACCGCTCCGCCGCTGCCAATCTACCACCTTTCCTAAAGACCATAATTTCTGACTTCGATAGATTTATCTCCATGCCCCACATGGTGCAATACTCATCCAGCCGATTAATCATGTCCTGAAGTACGCTTATATTATCCGCTGTAATGACGATGACGTGTGGGGGTTCTGACCATATACTTGCAAAAGTACAGATCTCTGACATGGTAAGAGGTTGCCACGCCCACTTCCGCCCCCGCAATTCCGAAAAAACCTCTTATCTCCCACAGTTTTGTAGATAGATGATTTGTACCTACTAAAGATATTTTGTAATCATGATTACTTATCGATTCGCAAAAGAAGTTCTGAAGATCGGATGAACGATAGCGGAGTTATACAGAATACAAAAAAATTTGATGGGTAGCACCGGTTTAACGTTGATGGGCAGCACTGGACTCACTTTATTACTTCTTTATCACTTTGTGTGGCTTCTATATAAAATTTATCAGATAAATGCAAGCTCTGGGGGATACAGAGTATGTTATATTCTGGCTTCACCGACTTTCTAACTTGATTTTTTTGGGAAAATGTAATATAAATATTTAAAGTCGATTTGCGCGGACTAGGAATTCATTTTAGACCCATGAAATTTTTTTTAGAATTGACCGTAGATTTCGTTTTTGCTATACGCTTTGTATGTTTTTTTCGGCCCATACAAATCGACCACCCCTAGTATATATATAATTGATCAGCTTCGATATAGCCACTTGCGTCTTACTGTCCATCTGTATCTTTGCTATATCCTTCGTCAGTTTTAAAGTTATCTTGTCCAAACTTTGCACGAAGTTTTTTAGTACAAATACGCTGGACATTTGTCGGAACCGGTTGAACCCTATGACTATAGCATATAGCTGCCATAGGAACGATCGGTTCAAACTTTAGTTTTAGTAGGAAAAACATTTGTTGTTTTCAATGCGATACAATAAATACAGCATATATAATAATAAAATATTGACAACCCTAGTACCGGTATAATGTATAGCTTCTTTTCGGTCTATTCGGTTCTCAAAATATCGGTTCCCGAACACCAGGACTTCAAAAATTTCAAATATCAGATAGGGTTCGGGGTCCTTTCCCTTTTGATTCCCCGGTCCTAACTCTACAGTGAACATAATAGAACCGGATTACTTTATAGTTTTTGGTACTCTTCAACTTCCTTTGAAATCGCTATATGTTATCGATTGAACGCACACTATATGACCTAACGCCAGTTAAAATGGTTTAAGTGAGGACTGATTCTGCGTTTGGTTAGTTTTCCCTCTCAATTGGGCCTGCCCCTAAATCTAACTTTTCATTTAGATAAGGTTTCAATCCACTTTGTCCCCGAGCAGCAAAAAAAGACCCCCTGATAAGCTAAGAAATTAAATGGTTGCGAACGCACCAATGTGGTAATGGTATTTGGTGTTAATTTTTCTAATGTCCTGCCCGCAAAAACCACGTGTCATTCTCTGGTCCTTCAGGGTTCAAACTGAAAATATCGTGTTCATCCAAGATTCCTGAAAGCATTGCATGTTTGACTGCGTGACTTTTTTTTATTCTGTGTCGGAATAGGGCCACGAGTGTGTGTATATGTAGAGCTCTCCTTGAAAAGCAGTTGGTCACGAAGGTTTCGACCAAGAAAAGGCTTGCCCATCGCATTTAGGGCAACATTTAATGGCCATTGGCTATAAGGCTGTGTTCTCTCCTCCTGTCCTGGATGGATGACCAGGTGCCAGGGTGGTTGGTGTGTGTGCGTGCGTGTATGAGAGTAAAAGTTGACGTTTGCTGGTGCCAACTAAGAAAGTGATTAAATCAGCACGATATTTTGTAGGTGTGCGCGCCGCGCACTCACCCATTACATTTCTTCTTCCCTGTGACTTTTAGGTATGTCTGATTGTTTGTATGTATGTCTGCTCTAAATTGACTTTTCGCCTGGACAAAACCAAAAATGACGACATCGCGTTTACCTAGTGCGAAACCTGCCCAGCTACTGCATGTTTATAAACAATATTATGTGCGGGGTAAAAATACATACTAAGAGTCAAGGTGTGTTTCGCATTACGTAAACTAAAAACTTTGGCCTGCCACTAATTTCCAGCCTGTGTGTGTGTGTGTGTGTGTGTTTAGCCACAGGAAAACTCTAAAACTTATTTAACTGCGTATAATAATTCCATGTACAATGTACATAAAAGTAGGTTCATATATAAAAATTCATACAAAATATGTAACCACTTACCCTTACCTAATTACAGGGCTTGGGCTTGTATGCAAATGCGTGTGTAGTTCATTATAATGTGTCGCCTATAAACTTGATTTTTCTGGCGACCCATAAAAAAAAAAAGAAACAAAGCGGATCCTTTACAGCAAAAACAAACAAGTTGAAAACCAAAGCACCAATTTGTTTTGGATTTTAAAATGATGATAGCCCCTACGAGCTTATAAGCAAGCATTTGAGGGTCACACATTTGGATACTTTCCATCCTTAGAGATTTCAATTTTTTGCCATTTTTTGCAAATTTCTCGAAATATCTAAGCTGAAATGACAATTTTTAAAATTTCGCAACTTTGTGGACAATTCGGTCTATATTAGAAGTGTATCCGCGACGTGAATTTGAACGTGTCACAACGTGATCATGGGCAGAGACAGAGTTTCGTGCATGAGCATCCCTGATCCGTGCGTTATTCGTGAGTGAACCAAAGTCGAACCCCGTGAATATAAGATATGCAGTACTTACAAAATTTTAAAAATTTGTTTTTCCTAAAGAAAATTTTCTGGAATATTCGTTAAATTTATCTAGCTTTCCATATCATTAATAACGAAATCCATTAAAATAGAGACTCAAATCAGTTAAGAATCGGTTAGATTCACATTCATTGCATTACATTGCCTTGATTTTAAATCTTGAATACAACAAATATTGTATTCTTTCTTATGCGAAGCAATCTTGTGATCAATAGTATTGCTTAGAACGAAAATGAAGAGCTAAACTCGTCTAAGAGCAGTCACAGCAAAGCACGATTTACTTAGTTTTAGTTTCACCATACAAGAATCCGAATTCTTATAATGAATAAAAAAGTGATGAAATTCAAATTTACATTAAGTATCCTGGAGAAAATGTAACTGGATTTTTAGAAACGACTACGGCTATTAAGGGATAATATTGACAAGAAATACAAATATGGAACTATTTCAAAAAGAATGAATGCTCTTTATTTTTTAAGTGTCTATGCTGGAATAAAAAGTGCCTTATTTAAAGGGGTATTCTCCATGACAAGGCTGCTTCGATACGAGGGCTGTTCAACGAGTTCTCGGCCGTCTAAGTGGGAGTTCCAAAAAAAGGTAAAGTACTAGCGACCAGGATTCCACGTCTCCAGGTTGTGTGAAGTAAAAACTAAGAACGGAGTTATAATCAGTACAGATGTCATTCTGGTCTGATCCACGAAAAACATTTTGTGATTTTTTTTGACAAAATGGCAGCCATTGAAAAATTAAAATTCGATTTTGGCACCTTTTTTGTAGTTCAGTGTAAAAAAACATTTTTTTTAAATTATGATTAAGCGTCAGACCAGAATGGTGACAGTTCTACGTTGATTTCAGTTTGAATCATCAAAATCAGTGAAGTGGAACCAGAGATTTCATGACCGCCAGTTCGAAAAACGTGGTTTCTAGATAAATGCGTTTACAGTTTGAAGTAACTTAAAAATTACTTGTTTTATCGAAGACATTGGTCGACAAAAAAGGCTATATCTTCTAAAGTATTTAGAATTTCAAAAAATTCTTTTGGGGCGATATTCTCTGAGATCCAAACTATAAAAAATAAGAGTAAACGAGAAAGGCCAGGCTAACTTCGTCTGTGCCGTAGTTTTGATATACTTGAAAACGCCTGTCTCAACGGTTAGCGACTTTGACCAAACTTCGCAGATCAGCTTAAACACATTTAATATTCCCCATAACCGGGATTGAGAGCGGTAATATTGAAAAAAAAACTGTTTTTCTGACTAATGACTATGGCAGCTACAAGAAGTAGTCATCCGATCCGGGCGGTTCCGACATATTAGCAGCGTGCAGACAAAAGAAGACTCAGTGCAAAGTTTCAGCTCGCTTGCTTCAAAACTGAGGGACTAGTTCGCGTAGAAACAGACAGACGGACAGACGGGCGGACAAAGCTTAATCGACTCAGCTCGTCATGCTGAGCAAGAATATATATACTTTATGTGGTCGGAGATGATTCCTTCTTTGCGTTGCAAACTTCTGGGCAAAATTATAATACACTTTTCAAGTGTATAAAAAATTTGAAAAAAATGTTTGCACATGGAGAATACCTTCTTAATTTGTACATAACTGAGTTGTATAGTGCTAAACCAATTTTTAGTATATGCTTTTTTTATCGTGCGTCATCATTCGTGACGAGTTCTTAAATCGTGCGTGAATCGTGAGTGACGTGAAACGCTTAAAACGTTCATGACGTGAGTGAAAATTCGCTGTCGCCCGCACCTCTATTATATAGCATGTGTACACCAAGCTATCAACTATCTCTAAGTCAGGTTTTATCCGAATCCTTTTAGCTATTTGTACGTTAAACCGAAACCTTTTCCCAAAAAACTTTGATCCTAAAATCGCTGCGAGAACAAAGAGACAGACTTATAATTAAAACTCTAGTTGGGGTTGTAAAAATATAATATTTTTATTCAACAACTAAAAACTTATTTATACTTTATACAATATAAAATTTATAATTTTTGCAATGCAAAACAGGTTATTACGATGAAAGATCTCAATTATTTGTATGAGAGTGTGTGTGTATTTTATAAATTTCTAATTTTACTCTGTATTCTTTAAACGTTTTTTAAGCTGAGCATGAAACTGCAAGAAATTTTGTATAGAATTTTTTACAGTTTACTTACATTTGTCTACTTTTCTTAATTAAATTATGTTTAAACAAACTTCTTAATTTTACATTCGCCCAAATAACTACATCAAATATACACTTATAATAAATAAAATATAAAACATCCAACAACCAACAGCAACTATTGCATGAGTACCCACAAATTGAATCCACCGCCAATTATTTGCTCACCAGTTCACTGGTTCATTTTGGGTAATCGATATGCTTATCGATAACTTTTAGTCGTTCTGCATTGTTTCTGCTTTTCACAACAAATAAATTGTTTTATGAATTTCCTGCGACTTGTGCAAAATACAATACGCCTGGCAAGTTAAAGACGTAACAATAACAACAATACAAGCCTACGTAATGGCAAATGTGAATTATTAAGCAGAAAAAGCGCGTATCAGTAGGCCGGCGATTCTATGTAGATGTGCGCACGTGTTAATTTGTTTTTTGTTATTGTCATTGAAAAGCTAATGTAGCATATAAATGCAAAATGAATGCAAGATGTGTTTTACGCGAACTTATAAATTTAATAAAAAGTGTGGGCCTATGTGCAGCGCCATCACACACACATTTATATGTGCATACATATGTGTGCATTAGACGCTGGTCAAAACTTTACCATCTTCAAGATTACGATTCCAATGCCCAATTACATTAACTTACCATTCTTAACCCATTGTACCCTTCTTAGTTCTTAGGAAATACTGAAGTTTTATGCAAGTGAACTTTACATAGTCGATTTTTTAGCAAAAACGCAAATTTCTCTAAGAAAAATTTCTAAAGTTATTTCCTAGCCCGTTCAAATTGACCTCAAGTCTTAAGGTAATTTTGTCTTTTCCAACTGGACTGCAAGAAAATTATTTTTTTCAATTTATAAATGGCTTATAAGAAGAAAACGAATTAGTGTTGAAGTAAATCTATGGCTAAATAACGTAGCTCAGAGAAAATCCTTTCTTAAATGACCTAAAATCCTTAGTTCGATTTGCGCGGGACTAATTTTCCACTAATTTTCATGTTTTTTTGGTGAAATTTTCTGTAGATTTCGTTTATGCTATTCGCTTTTTTAACTTATACAAATCGACCCTCCTAATGTACATGCCTTTTATTCGAGCCCCATTATATAAATCTTCTCTCAAAATCAATGGACCTTCAAAAATACAAAATAATTGCAAATTAAGAATTGCATGAAAATTTTCGATGTCAATTTCTTAAAGTGTTCCTAAAACTACTAAATTAAATTCCCTTGATCCAGATTTGCATCCCTGAAAAATACAGAAAACTGTAAAAGTCGCCTTAATTTTGAATTTTATTCCAGCGGCGTTGTGAATTCCTTATAAAACATCAATTAGTGTTCAATTCTCTTAACCCAAAACAAATCGGTTTTAAAAATCTTTCAAAGTGGTCAAAAATGACATTACCCAAACATTTTCGCCATGCACAAACGCAACACGGCGACGAATCGGTGGATATTGGTCACATTTTTATGTACCGATCAATGCTCTCCACTGACTCCACATCCACGAATCGAAATGGGGAAAGTATGGAGTCTCCGAGAGATAGCGAGTCGAACAATGAATCAGCACCAACAACTGAAACACCGGAATGTGTTTGGTTTCATGAGATCGATAGCACAAATTCGAATATTGACAGCGATCAGCAAGTAAGTTTAAATTTTACACTAAATTATGACCATCCCTAAGGACAATATTGGCATCTACCTAGTTTTCTAGATATTCCAGGAATTGACAAAGTCATGTATTCTCTTAATGTCTATTCTTTGAAGCATTTCAAAAAAAGAGGGTTCATTTGACAAAGTGAAAGAGTAAGACAGTTTGGTTCCAAATTGGTTTTCAGAAAAGGAAGACCATGAACTCCAATTCGAATTCAGTATTCATACAACGCTGAGACGTTGAAAACAATTAAGCATATAACATTAACTACATATCTGAAAAAAGAAAATACCCAATAACTTTCTTCTATCTTCTACTTTATTACCAAACTTGAAGGATATGTTTTAAATTACTTTCAATCTTCTATAATTTTGAAAACTGCACTCTATATTATACAGGCCAACCAAATTACCACTTTTGTGATTTCCAGCATTCTTTGTATTGAATTATGATCCACTTTTCTGCACTGATTTCAAAACTGGTTTCGGGTTTTCCCAATCAGCCCTTTGTTTTGAAGATATCGCATCCATTTTAAAATTTTTTTTTTGATTTTAAAAAATGTCTGTATTTATGAGTTTTATGCTACAGTATTAATATTAATGCAGCCTAATTGGTCTTTGAAGAGTAATTTTCATCAAATTATGGAAAATTTTAAAAACTTATTCGCCGTGTACAAGCCATTGAGGTGGGTGGACTTTAAAAGTACTTTAGCATGTAGCCTAAAGGCTGTTCTATTTTTATAAATTTTGTTTCATCTAAATCACCTTGATGGACTAAGCTACAGGCGGTTTTTAACAACAGAAGGCAACCTATATGTAAATTTAGTAGCAAAACATTCTTAAGGCCCTGCTAAAAACTTTACACTTTTTTCTTCATCCTGCCTAAGTTGTATGCCTCTGTATATATTTTGCCACTTATATTTCTACACCCGCATAAGAGGACAATACAAGCCACATTTCCACTTTCATCCTCTCAAGGAACAAAAAAAAATCACACAACAGCAAAAGCAAAGCTTGCTAAATATTTATGCGCTTGAATTTTTAATATCCGCTACCTAGTCCGATTGTTGGCCAAATATAAAATCAGGTGAGAGTTCAAACATTCAATCCGCTATCCATATTTTATGACAAGCTCCGCTCGTCACTTATGCGAAATGCTTGCGACTGCATTTCAGCATACCAAAGGGCGTACGTGTATCTTTGGGGAGACGGAATCCTCAAAACAATTTAGCCAAGTCCGTTGGTAAATGTGACTCTCGGTCGAACACACTAACTTGGTTATGCAATTTTATTGGCATCCGGGGAAATTTCTATACAGCAACTGCATTTGCACATTAAAACAATATTAGCACTTAATTAAAAAGTTAATTAGAAAGAAGTTAATGCAATTTGTTGCATTAATTAAATCAGTTGGCTTCAAAAGGCTGCAGATTGCACATAAAGTTTTTCAATTTTTATTGATTTTGTAATAACATTAAAAAATAGTTTTGTTGGCTTTAAAAGGTCAGACAAATTGTAAAATCTGTGTGTTCACTTTAGTTTTGTAGTAAGTTAAACATTTGTAAAACAAAAAAAAGGTTGCGTAATAAACGCTTTAGTTATTCTTATTGGAAAAATACTTGAGCTAGTCCGTTTTCCATTTAAGATATTGCAGGAAGCACTGTCTACTTAATACCACTTCTGTTCCAGAGCTAACTGATTTGATGTATAAATAAAGGTTTTTCAACTTTTTATTTATTTAATATTTCAGTACTTTTGGTTATGTTTCAGTTGCTTCTATCAATTGTTTTTCTTAGCTTAAAGGTTAGTATCAGTATCAGTATCAATTCCGATTCCGAACAATAAACGAGAAGGCCAAGCTAACTTCGTCTTTGCCGAAGTTTTTATACCCTTGCAAATGTTTTAATACAACAGAGTTTACGAACGTCAGCATTAAAACAAACCATTTTTCTGATTAAAGCCACTTTTCGACCGATAGTGTCTATGGCAGCTATAAGATATAGTCATCCGATTTTGACAAAAACTTCCAAATCTGTGTAAAAGCGTATAAAACTAATAATTGTCGAAGCGGAAGGCGTTTACATTAAAAACAAAAAAGTTTTCTCACAAAGACTCACTTTTCGACCGATAGTTCCTACGGCAGCTATAAGATATAGTCATCCGATTTTAAAAAAAACTTGCAAATCTTTGTAAAAGCGTATCAAACTAATAAATGTCGAAGCGGAAGGCGTTTACATTAAAAACAAAAAAGTTTTCTCACAAAGACCCACTTTTCGACCGATAGTTCCTATGGCAGCTATAAGATATAGTCATCCGATTTTAACAAAAACTTCCAAATCTGTGTAAAAGCGTATAAAACTAATAATTGTCGAAGCGGAAGGCGTTTACATAAAAAACAAAAAAGTTTTCTTACAAAAACCCACTTTTCGACCTATAGTTCCTATGGCAGCTATAAGATATAGTCATCCGATCCGGTCGGTTCCGACATATTATCAGTGTGCAGTAAAAAGAAGACTCTGTGCAAAGTTACAGCCCGATAGCTTTAAAACTGAGAGACTAGTTTGCGTAGAAACAGACAGACAGACGGACAGACGGACAGACAGACGGACGGACAAAGCTCAATCGACTCAGCTCGTCGCCCTGATCAAGAATATATATAGTTTATAGGGTCGGAAATGAATATTTCTATGCGTTGCAAACTTCTGGGCAAAATTATAATACCCTTTGCAAGGGTATAAAAAGGGTGCCAAAATACTTTCGTATTTATAAGTTCCGAGTAGTCAGTGAAAACACCAACTAAAATCTCCGCTTATACCCATACAGAACACAACATTCCCAACAGGCAACTTCAACAGCAAAAACAGAAGAAAAATATATTGTTTGCCGAAACTTAAAGCCAACGATAAGATGTGATCGTTGGACATTCGGTGGTATGTTAGCAATTGGGGGTCAGACTGGACCCTTAACTTACTCGAATCATGTCGGAAATAAAGCAGAAATGAGTACTAAGCTTAATTTTTAAAAAACTAAGTATGTTCACAAAAAAGATCCCAGAATGGAATTCAACGTATGTAATATTCAATAAAATTTCAAAATTGATTCGTGATGTTTCAGCTTACCAGGTAAGCTTATTTCGTTTATTATCCTGTATCGAGGATACCGAAATAGAAACCAAAACCAACACAAAACCTTGGACCGAAACATAGGTATCGGTACTTACCAGGTCCGGATCCAAAGTCACTTCATTTAGTAGATACCGCACCTCATACAACAAATGTTAAAATACCTTAACACCATTAATAAATGTATGTCAGCGGCATCCTACTAGGTGTAGAAGCTAAGAAAATTTTGTTTAATTTTTGCAGTTTGGAAAGAATTTTTATTTGAATATCTTTAATAAACCCGGATGAAAATGGCGTGAAGCTCTGGAATTAAATCCAGGTTGGCTGACCGTGAAACACGTTGCATAATACTTAAAGCTAGCAACTCGTTTGCTTTGTGCTCCACACTTAAAGTCGCACCACAAAACAGCACGACTTCAATTTGTGGGAAAAAAAACTTGGAGAAAAACTGACGCTAGGTATAAAATTTTAAGATTATTTTGTTTATATAGCTTCTGATGAAAAAAAATGTAGTCTTAACGACCCAGATTGGTTTCGGCACTATTCGAGACATTTGCGTAATGATCCACTTATGTTTCGGAGGCGGATCCGCAATGGTTTGGGAAGCCTTTCATGCACCTGGAACGCTTTATCTGTGCGTCACAATCTCCAGGATAAACTGTGGAGAATGCAAAAACGTGTTGGAGGATCGTTTTCTGTCATTTTTGGAAAAAAATATGGAAACAGATCTTGTTTTTTTTGCAAGATAATGCATTTATTCAAGAGTGCAAAGAGACCCAGCGCTTCCTAAGTGAGCTTACGCCAATAACAACAAATTTGCGAATGTTATAAGCACACACAATTCGGGGACATAACGGGGATTCTCTTTCTATTTCTGGTGGTTGTTGTTTCTTTAGAAATATTTCATCGTAGCTGGCTCTGGGCAACTCTGCACTCAACCATTTATACGGCCAAGCAAATATGTGTTTCCTATAACCATACTCAAAAGCTCAATCCATTCCTCCTACTTGGTAAATACCCTTTGGTGTCGAGACTATTTCAAAAGTTTATACATTTCTATAAAGTAAACAACGAGAAGGAGATAACTTAATTAAAGTCCATTTACTGTTTATGAACGTGCATAATTGAATACAAAATAGTAGAGCGTCCTTTATCTTTCCATTCAGTTACACTTATGTATGATTATACAAGTATGTGTACATGTGTTGAGGTATGTCTGCGCATATAATGAGCTTGTGGGTCAAATGGAAAAACGGAAATCAATCAACAAGACTAATTCACTTAGCTATCTATTCACATACATGCGAGTATGCAATTTTGTATGTGTTCTCAATGCTCTACGCCAAACGAGTTAACCATCCATGTTCCTTGTACATAATCAATTTAAATGCATCTAAAGGACTATGAGGTTGGCCATAAGAAGCTGCGGCCAATGGGCGTCAATTAACAGACACTTTATCAACGAAATTGCGGCAGCAGGATTAAGAGCAACTTAATCAATTATATATTCTTAATCAAAGTTTTAGATTTCAATCAAGATTTTTATGGCATTTCTTGGTACATTAAGTGATCAGTTTGATTTATGTTAGTAAGGATTGCAACTAGTCTGTCAAACATGTTCGTTGGCAGACATGTTTGCTGCCTAAATGAAGCTATTGCCAAGTAAAACAAGTAAATCTTTGCCTAGTCCAAATGCAACGTAAAATTTTAATGTTTCCGTAATTGAATTTAATTTCGCTTACCTCATAAACATCCCACAGTCAAATTGCATTATTAGGCCAACATTTTTTATTTTATTAATTTGTTGACTGTTCCATTTTCTATCGTGTCGCTTGGATATCTGGTTTTTCTCTTGTGTATCTAGGGCATTCCCGCTTGGTCCAGTGTATTGCGAAAAGTAAAAAGAGAGAAAACCGAAGAGGAATTGCGTTCGATTTCGAATTGAGAACATGCCTAAATACTGTTATCTTTACATAAAATGCGAAATGCCGGAAGGAAGGATCGCCGCTCGCGTTAGCCAGCAGTGTTTAAAACTCAAGTAATTTGGAAAACCAGATGTAGAGAGGGGGTAGAAGGCACATTATCTGGGCTAGGAAAAATGCTTGATTTTTCATTTAGGACATAAAAAAAGAAATCGAGAGGCAGGAAATATGCTAAGAACACCCATTGCTGGAATCGGACAACGAGTAAGTTGATTGAAAAATTTTGCGAAAAAATTTTAATATCAATATCAGACGAGGCATTTTCATGTTTATTGTTAAGAGAAGAAAGTAGGGCATTGGAACGACGTTTGGTATTCAGGAAAAAAAACTCTGTACTCGAGAAAGATAGTTACGATTTTGGGGAAGTCCGTTGCGTTTTCAGATCTTTTGTTAGTTTTGAAAAGGCGAGACTTTACATTGTTTTAACTCCATGGTCGATTTTTTTAACTGCTTCTTCCAATCTCATGAGGAATGGAGGAATTATCACGTACAGTTAAGAATCGAACAAATTCGTGGCAACTTCAACCCAATGAACTTGCGGTTTCATTTAACAATCCTTAGAGATCAAAACCGAAATTTCTAGAATTTAATTTAACAATATTTAATTTAATTTTTTTTCCCTCAATTCAAACGAAATAGGTTTTGTTTTATTGTGGTTTAAAGCTTCCAAAATACCAACAATTGCTCTTCTTAAAAGTGCGCATATTCATTAAATTAAAATAATAATAATAAAAACTGCTCTTGCATAATAATTTACCAAATAGTTTTAAATAAAAGTTGTCTGTATGTGTTGAAACTATAAAAGACAACCAACTCGTAAAAACGTTCCTTTGGTATGTCTGGATGTGTGATAATCAGACGATCGATATGATTTCGTCGCTGTCATGAAAACTGAAACGAATGAAATGACCTGTCTAAATAAATAAAGAATTTGCCAAGCGCCAAGTTGAAGTTATAGCTTTAGCACAGGCACACACACACAGACTTGTGCATCTCGAGCACTAAATTCCACTACAAAACGCCACGAAAAACATAAAACCAACATAAAGCGCCCAACCAACTAATGAGCTTGAAACTATAAACAATGCCACAGCACCTTCAAACCTCCTATCCTAGATGGGCTAAAACCACAGACGGCCGTAATATATGTTTCAACTCATGCCTGCGATTAATTAAGCTTTCTTGCCCAAAAAGTTTGGTAGGTTATATTAAATATATACAAGGGTCAACGAATCGTTGAATACACTTTCTAGGTTTGAGTTGGAAAGAAGCACTTATTAATGAATTAAAATCTTAAGTTCTATTCGTATATACCAGAGGGTTCCAGCAGCACAATTGTTTGTGTAAAGGAATTTCTATTTCTTGTGAATCTTGTCAATTAATTAATTTAATTTCTTAATTAACAAAATGGATTTCTTGGTGTTTATAGAATCTTATTTGAGATATTTCATCTTCTTTATTTCATTGATCTTCAGAAAATTCTGATAAACTTTTAGAAGTACTTTTAACATTTTAAATTCATCGAATCTTCAACGTCTGCAAATAAAGAAAAAACCGGCTAAATGCCATTCGCAAGTGTCCAATTTGTTAGAGATTTTATGACCTGGACTTAACGACTGTTGCTCGGTCGTCTTCAAATATATATTATGTTTTAATTTAGACTATTTTCATGATTTGCAAAAAAAAAAACACGATTATTTAAGTTGCCATCATAGCAGTGAGGGGGAATAATGGTATGGGAAACGATATAGATTTATGGAATATAGAATATGAAGAAGAAAGGCAAACCGAATATAAGGAATCGTGAGTTTCAGCAATTAAGCTAACTTGGATGCGATATTTCTTTGAACTACATAAGCCCTCTGTAATGCTCTATGAATGACCATAATTTCAATGATCAAAGTAACCAAGGAACAAGCACTCATTACTAAAAATAACAAGCTTTTCTTTAATCTAAAATGTACACTTATTAAAATGTTAAGAATCAGTTTTCATAGACAACACATGGATTTGGTTAAGGGTTTATATTATAATTACCAAGAAAAAAATGCTTTATATTAATAAACTTCAAGAAAAAGGTGAAAAAATAGTTTTTTTACATATTTAAAAACCTTTTGTTTATGAACCAGGAAGACTATTTTTCTTTGTATTTACTATTTACTTTGGAACCATCTCTTATATATTTAAGCTTTTTAGTTACTTTCGAGTGTAGAAAATTTTGCGGACACACTTGGTCTTTGTTTTGCTAATAAAAATTTTTGCCTCAAATAAAATACTGAAGGTCCTTACTTAAATGCTGAACTGATCGATTGCATTATTATTGTTATAGATTGGGAGAATTCTAAGTAAAAAGTGGGTTTTAAAGTGTTGAGGCTGAAAGCAACAATAAGCAAATCATTCCAATTCATAGTTTTAGATTTCATTTAAACACTTTCACCAAGCTCGAAATCATAACTTCCATTCACACGCTACCCGACCACAAAGCAGCTGGTAAAGTCTGGAGCAATACTATAGCCGCACCTGGTTTTTTCAGGGTACGCATAAAAAGAGTAGAGATAGAAAAACTTTGCGATTACCGTTTGAAAGAGCGTTAAAAATAAGAGAAAAAAAATAACAAACATCAACACTCTCAGTGCAAAAATTAACCGTTATGTTTCACTTTCGTTTTGTGAAAGGTGCACTATTATAGCCGCACCATACAATTTCTTAGCCTGTTTTTGCTAGATGGTGTTGCTGGTGTTTGCACTTGGTTGAGTTACTTTTGACACCATAATACGCAGAATGAAATGGACCTGGATGTGGCATAGATTGCGAAAAAGTAAGAACGATATCGCTAGGAAGTGGAACCCGATAAATGGATTCGACCGGACACCAGGCAGACCCAAAGAAACTTTTCGAAAAAAAAAATTTTATAGACTTTTAATGATAGGTATAGTTGTAGTTGTTCATCTAGTTTAGTTAGACTATTCTTCAGAACATAACCAATAATTAGCTGAGAGAGCGGCAGATTCAGTCTCGGTGATGATTTTTGACATACACAATATATATACACTGCTCGACAACACTCTCCCCCACTTCACCAAATCAACTTTTCTAAAGTATTTTGGTTTGCTGAGCACGAAAATCGTCATGAAAACAAAATCTGTCGAACTGTAATAGAGATATTATAGATAAACGGGTTTTTCGATGTTTCGTTTCCGAAGAAATTGACCGCCGTATTGGATCCGCCATTTTGTTTTTCCAAATTGTGACTTGTGATTCGTGATCAGTGACTCCGAAAACCGCGAATATCGACTTTCAGCCAAATAAAATGCGTTTTTGAAGAAATTGTCCGCCATTTTGGAAACGCCATTTTCTTTTTCTAATTTTTGAAGTCGGATTCGTGACCAGCGTCCCCGAAAACCCAGTGTACAAACTTTCATCCAAATCAAAAACGTTTTTTTTAAATTTGGGACCACTGTGTGTCGGTAGAGAAGCGGAAAGCATCGGGTAGACCTGGGCAGAACTTTAAGCGACGGCCCACAACAAAGTTCGTTCGAAAAGAGAAGTGGTTTATGCCCTATGTCCCTCACTGGATTGGAACTAAAAGAAGAAATGAAGCATTAATAAAACAAGATTATGTAGATAAATTAGCTGTTTTATAATATTTAATTTGTAAACGAATGTTTTTCTCTTGTTATCGGTCTTTTATCTCCACACGGTTTACTATTTAAACTGCCAATACTAGTTTATCTTATCCATTTTAAGTACAGCGTCTGCCTTTATTCGTGATTTCAGGCGAAATTATACAAAATTGTTATTTTTTTTAATTGGACAGTAAAAACTATTCATCTTACTTTAAAATAAGCCCTTAACAGCAGAAATCGGTCATGAAATGGCTACTTAATTGAAGTTTTGTTGAAAAAAGGCAGACTGATAATTTTTCAAATTACTTGAGCATTTACAGAAACCAAGTGTTCCCTATGCTCATGCCCGCATGATTTGATATTCTCCTGAACGTACGTTACACTGTGATGGTATGACATTGAAATGTGATGCCCTTGACGCAGTGTAAGTCGAGCCTTAGTTGCTTTTAGAAATGATTGATAGTGTGTTGACCCCTATAAAAATTGTGCTTAAGCTTAGTTTAGTTTCTAAGAACGTTAAATAAAGTCCAGAAAATGCCCAAACTTAAATGCAAGTAGAGCGTTAACTTATTTTGCAATGTTTACGGGTTGCATGCTAGAACTATCGGACGAGATATCATAACGGAGTCGCTTAAAGTAACTTATTTTAATTACTTCAGACTGGCAATAAAAAAAGATGTCAATTGGGTTCCACACCTGTAATGCTTAAATTGCCGTAGAATTTTGTAAATGTGAACTTCAGAAGAAAAAAATTGTCTTCATTTGATAGTCCAATGATATAAAGGTAGTCCACAAGAGAACCAAAGGACGTTCGAAAATATTGATACGGCATCCACAGTATTTCTGGATAGTTTTCGGGTAATACGGCCAACAAATAACCAAATATCCTTAATTGTCCTTTCTACAGATTAGTGACATCTTTGATGGCTTATCAAAAATTTTCACAAGACTTTGAAAATTCACTTTCTGAACTCGCACCTTAACGTATTCTATAAAAATTACCGTGACGAAAACGTTGAGCAAGGAAAATTCAATAGTTTTACTGTCCAATTAAAAAAACAACAATTTTGTATAATTTTAATATCGATAAATTTTTAAATTTGAAAAAAAAAATTTTTTTGTTCTACATTTAAGCCCATAGCATAAAAAGCGCACAACCCAACTCATTTTTGTTCGACAACGAAACGTTGGGCTCCGTTTTCTCTTTTAATGTTTGACTAAAGCTTTTAAATTGGTTGAAGAACAAAAAAAAATAATGGGAGTTTAAGTGTAGGCAACTTTTGGAAAAATCGAAAAAAAAAGATTATCCATAATATCTCGATAACGCGTCGATAGATTTTCGCGATCAGCGGTCCAATTTACTTTAGAAAAAGTTGGTTTGGCGCTTTGGGGAAAATTATACAATACATGATATCTCAAGTTCTAATGAACCGTTTTCGTCTATTGCCCGAAATAGGACTAACTAAAATTTAAAAAAACATTTTTTATTTTTACATATAAAATTTTGAACAAAAAAAAGTTGAAAAATGAGTTTTCCATGGGGTGCTATTTTTTTATAACCTCCTTCTCTACCACCTATATTTTTTTCAATATAAATTTTTTTTTGTATTTTTGAAATGATCACAAAATATATGGTAAACATTTTTTTAGTTTTTATACACATGAAAAGTGTATTCTAATTTGTCCCAGAAGTCTTTAACGCTTAGAGGAAATCATCTTCGACCACATAAAGTATTGTTTCGTGTTTTGGGACCACTTGGAAAACGCCGTGATGGTCAGCCGAGGGTTAGCAAAATATTGCAAAAACAACTTTAACAAAAGAATATTCCAAATGTAGACAAATGCTACAATTCCTATGGATGCTCGCTTTTTATATAACCAAAAAATTTCTTTAAATCTATGGAAATTCTGTGGTCTTATCAAACCATGTTGACCATATTCACAATATCCCATATTCAGATCAGCAATCTTTTATCTCTTGCGGTTTTTGATTTGGTTCTATATATTTGAAAAATCAACGAATTGTCATCAGCTTTTTTAACGAATTAACCTAAGCCCTTATATTTTGCTGTTTTTGGTGCGGTTCAAAGTAACACAATTTCCTTCGGGTTTACCAGCACAAACTCGCGGTTCAGCTCAGAATCGGTTCATTCCAGATTTTTCATATTACAAATATCTTAGATATATTTTGAATTTGCTAAGCTCAACTTTTCATAATAGTTAATAGAATAACTCAATTCAAATGTTCTACCTTTTGCCCAAAGTGTGCTATAACTTGCAGCATAAAAGTGTACAAAAAAGAGAATACAAATCTTCCTAGTATAAACAAACCATTTGCATACAGCACACACACACACATACACAGTTAGATGGAGCACATACATTTCTAGACAACATGGAGGGACAGGATGGCTATTTTACCTTTTGTTTAACTGCTACACTGACTGAGCTAAAGCAAAGTATGGTGTGTAGTAGGACGTGCCAAACAGACCCGTTTCACTTACCTTCATATTTTTTACCGCGGATTTGTCATAATTATTTCTCATTTTGCCTTTCCTCAACGGCTCTGCCATTTTGGAGGCTCTCCAGCAGTTTCCAGTATCCCGTCATCGTTTTCGTTTTGTGGTTGCGAGCTGCTGCTACTCGTACTTTTGTCAAGTTGCCTTGTACCTGGCCGTGTCGTGGTGGTGTTTCCGCAATTATCAGTGCCTGTCCTATTACCCGGCAGTGTCGTCTGCTTTTAAGTAGTTAAGGCAAAGTGTGGTCCTTCCATATTGCTCTGAATGTCTTTGTTTCCTGTGTCGCGCCTTTTGTGTCAGTTGCATTTTAAATTGTCATATAATACATATTTACATTTCCATTGGGTATACATACATACATTAGTCTTGAAAGCATTGTTCACCAGATGCATTTTCTTAAACATTTTTTATTATTTGTTCATTTTTGAATACAAAAAAAAACTAGAAACAGAAACAATTCAAGGCATATTTTATGCCACAGGCATGTAGGTTGACGGGACATTATAATATGGAATAAATGGTACGAGGGCAGTTTGGTAGATCAGTTTTTAATTTAAAGGCAAAAATAATTGAGGTAAGTATGTCAAGCCACGACTTTGGTTTTAAACTCAGGCATTTCTACGAAAATGGTACAAATTAAATTTAGAAATTTCGTTAATGATCAAATAAAAATCCGAATGGGAATTGATCAAAAGTTCGTTAAACTGCTCTTTCATTTAATTTAAAATTATAAGATTTAAATAATTAAATCTCTAGCATCTAAGCCTCTGCTCCACCCCTTCCCTGTATGTTTTTTTTTTTGTGGATCTCCCATGTTTGCCACTCCTTCATGTTGCTCTCGCTTCTGCAGCTAAGCAATTTCGCACTCTGCTGTTACTTACTGTTGACTTTGCCACAACAACCGGGAAAAAATACACAGATTGGTATGGCAAAATAAAAATAAAAGCAAAATACAAAACAATGCCGAGGCAGCATAATGGAAAAGGACACCAACTTCAGTACCACAAAATTTGGACTCCATTCCTTTGCACGTCCACTGTCTAGCTAACTGGCTTGTTGTGTGCTCTAAACTGATAAGAATATTGCTGATTGAGCATTTCAGTCATTCGAGGCTACCTTCACAGTCTGCTTACCATTTACCCTCACATAACAATTATCATTATTTTGTCTAGTCAGTTATCCAAAGCCACATTTAAACATTAATATTAATAAGCATGACAAATCAAACGCACACTCGCACAACCTGATTGCTTAATGAAAAATAAATCAAAAGTGTGAATTTTTAATCTGTATATACAAATTGTTCGTAAGAGCATTGGCTGAAGCATTGCAATGCTGTATTGTGGTGGGCAAACAGGTTTTAAGTTTTACTCTTTCTTTCTTTCTTTTTTTACAAACCTTGATAACTGTTTATTATCTTAACAATAATTCACTCCTATTTTGTTAACTAGCGCGTTCTAAAAGAAACATTTTGGTACTTAATAAAATATTCTTTTTCTCAGAATATACTTTTTTTAATCAATCCCCCTTTGTAAACAAAGCATCTGTCACTGTTGAAGTGTTTTATTGGTAATTAACGTACTTTAGGTCAGATGTTTAAATACAACAAAATTTTTGATTACATACAAACTTTATTTTATGAAAAGAAGATAATTTTAAAAACGTCATACGTTTTGCATATTTGACATAATAATATTCAGGCATGTTCTAAACTCCACCACTTTTTGAAAACTAAATCATACGCAATTCCTCACCAGCCTTATTTTCGTGTTCGCAATAATACCGAATGCAATTTCTTGCTTTAAACTTTTAGGCAAGAGAAATTGGCACTAGATCAGGTCAGGCCAATCATAGCCACCGTGAGACGAAGCAAAGACATTATAATATGAAGATAAGTAACGCCACACGATTTTTTGGGGCTGGCTTTTCAACTGGCTTTTGGCTCTTTTGAAATTTTTTCCAAAAGCCAGAGAAAGAGCCAGCCGCAATTTTTTACGTATACAGCGACAGCCGACGACTGTAAGTGTACACACGAATTCTCAAGCATTTCTTTTTTTTTAAGATTTTTACGCTCTCAACTTTGTGTGAGCGGAGAGAGCGCAATTTTCGTCGCCACCAAAAAAAATAGCTGCATATTGCAAAACCATTGTATGGGCGCTTGGCATCTTAGAGATTATACTGGTCTTTGGCCGAAGTCTGTCGGCAATTCACACTAAATGCTTTCCGAATCCATGCATCAATGAGTTTAGGCTAACATACGCCTCAATAAGCATACAAAAACTCCCCCAGATAAGATAAATCAAAAAAGTCATTTATCTTAAGAATCGCTTAACCGATTTGGATGGGCCTAATACATGTTGTAAGTGTACACAGCACAATTCAAAAAAAAAATTTTGCACAATTTGATTGCCAATTCTTTGGCCCAAAAAAAATTATTCAAATTTTCAAATAATTCTTTTACGGTGTTAACCTTTTGCGATACCGACAGTTTTTTTGCTGGTTTTCTCATCATATTATTTTTGCAAACACATCCAAAGTGTACCTCATGGTGAAATATAATAAAACGTTAAATTAGTATTATTTATAAATATTTTATACATATTAGGCACACTGTAAATCAACTTAAAAAGGCGAAATTTTATGTCAATTCTGTGTGAGTAGTTACTGTGTGCTCAAAATATTATAACATATACTAGTAAAACTATTCACATATTTTATTGGTATTCACTATGAACATGATTTCCGATGTCAATGCAAAAATTTTACATTGTTAAGGACTACTTATTAAAAAAGACAGCAAAAAACTATAAGAGTTGAAACCGATTTACACCTCGAAAAAATTATTTCAAAATTTTAACAATAATTTTTCTGCCTAAAAAATATGTAAAAATAATTTTCTGAATTCTATGGTGGACACTTTTAACATATTTTTAACCCATTCAAATCGGTTAAGCGGTTCTTAAGATAAACGAGTTCTTTGTTTTACCTTTCCGCCCTCATAACTCTACTCCAATAGCGATTAGAAGACTACAAATTTAGGAGAGTAAGTTTCTCATTGATGGTAACAACATATTTAAATTTGGTGCTGATCGGAGTGGGGGCAGTTTTTGTATGCTTATTCTGCTATGCCCTTTGGGCTTTAAAACGCTTAAAGTGCGCTGTGGCTCATTTCTGAATTTCCCAGTGAACCCAGTCCCGCCTTTGTTTTGCCCATTGCAAACGTTTTCTTTTTTTCAAAATGGGGAGCATGGTCTTTTCTTTGGCCTTTTCCCAAAACTATCAGTGATTAGCCGCCGAATTTCTTCACAAACTGGCTTAGCACGTGCCATCGCAGAAATAAAAATCAAATTAACAAGAAGAATCACATTTTGTTGTTCTACATAACCTAGTTCTTCTGTTTGTTTTTATTTTATATTTTTATGTTTGCAATTTTGTTTTGATAAATCGAATCAGCTGTACCAAATTAAAATGTTCGCAATCATTTTGTACAGAAATAAAGTGGTCTCATGTAAAATAAATTAAAAAATTGTTTTCGTTTATGGGTCATTCTTTTATAAACCGAACAGCAAACAATTTTTTTATTTTTCATTTTAATAAAAAAAAATCCGAAATTAGATCTCGACATGCCCACCAAAACGTAATTTGCGGTTTTGCACAAAATTTTTTTGTTAATTTTATAAACAATTTCAAAAATCGTCAGAAACGAAAAAATGGAAAAAAAGGGTTTTTTTAAAACGTGATATCTCAGGATTGGTTTATCGGATAGGTCTCAAGTTGATATCGATGGAAAGAATTTTACTGTATCTACTCAAATTATAACTTTATAAATTTTTAAATTATTTAATAATATTAAATAAATGTTGCTAAAAATTACATATAATTTTTTCACAGTGTTAACCACCATGTTTTGGCTTCTGGGGATATAGAATTTATTGTACTAAACACAACTTAAAAAACGGTGTTTTCAAAAAGATGGAGACTTTTATAGTTTAAAAGTTATGAATTTTTGAAGTTATAAACAAATTAAAAGTTGCCCTTAAATAATCATTTCTCACGCAGTCCGTTTTAAAGCTTTTTGGTTGAAACTTGGCAAGTATGCTTTATATTCATCAAGCTTTCCAAAAATGTCAACATCTCGCGGATCGGACGACTATAACATATAGCTGCCATACGAATGTTATGATTAATTGAATTTTGTTGTGAATTAGAGTTACCAGAGCTTTCAAAGTGTTGTATACCAAGACCAAACTCAGCATTCCTATGGCAGCTATATGATATAGTCGTCCGATCCGCGTGATGTTGACATTTTTGGAAAGCTTGATGAATATAAAGCATACTTGCCAAGTTTCAACCAAAAAGCTTTAAAACGGACTGCGTGAGAAATGATTATATAAGGGCAACTTTTTAATTGTTTATAACTTTAAAAATTCATAACTTTTAAACCATAAAAGTCTCCATCTTTTTGAAAACACCAAAATTTAAGTTATATTTAGGACAATAAACTGTTTATCCTTAGAATCTATATCATGGTGGTTAACACTTTGAAAAAATTATAAATAATTTTTAGCAACAATTACTTAATATTATTAAATAATTTAAAAATCTATAAAATTATAATTTGAGTAGATACAGTAAAAATCTTTCCATCGATATCAACTTGAGACCTGTCCGATGAACCAAACCTGAGATATCACGTTTTTAAAAAACCCTTTTTTTCCATTTTTTCGTTTTTGACGATTTTTGAAATTGTTTATAAAATTAACAAAAAAATTTTGTGCAAAACCGCAAATTACGTTTTGGTGGGCATGTCGAGATCTAATTTCGGATTTTTTTTTATTAAAATGAAAAATAAAAAAATTGTTTGCTGTTCGGTTTATAAAAGAATGACCCTTATATGTGTTACATGTTATGTAAGAAATAAAACATGTAAACTTTCAGAAAAATATGATCATTTTTGTGCAGCTATCTTTATCTCCCAAATGTTTACTACTGAACGCAGTAATTTGCTGAATATAGGTGGGGAATAATGTTAAAGAAAATAGAAAAGAGCATAAAGCATGTTTTAAAACACTTAACTGAGATTGACAAATCATTAAATAGCGAAAAAGAACCAAAACGAAACCAAACTAGTACAAATTCAAAGAGACTGACGATATGACAGAATTGTATTGGGCATACACACTATTGTAGAACAAATGAGCTTGATATCTTAAGAACATAAGGAGTTTTTCAACCTTTTTTTTGTTAGTGGTGGCGGAAGCGGGCGTTGCAAAAATTTAAACAAAGTAAACAAACATGCAATGCACTTAAACAACAATGCAAGTCAAAGTGCGCAGTATGCCCCGAGAGACTACCAGCTAGCGTTGCAACCATTTCAGCTAGAAGCACTTGTGGCTTATCCTTTAGTTCGCATACAAAGCAATTCATTGACAATTAATGAATGTCCAATGAATCAGGTAAATTTACTTTGACAGCATTCAATAATTAGTTGGTCCCTTTGGTAACACAATAAGAAGAAACCCATAAATCCTTCAGGTGTATTGTCTGTTGCTCGTAAAGATAGGTTTAAATGTGTTTTAGTCTCAAATATGAGAAAGCAGTTGTTGATCTGCAGGCATTGGGCAAAGACTACTGAAGATTGAATCAGGAGTTTTTGTCAGTACCTGTTTAGCTGCTGGTATTGTGTCTGTGACTTAAACTTGTTTGTTTAATTAGTATAAAAAACTTTATTATTATTTTACTGAATATTGAAAATGTGCAAATCGTAAATCAAATCTAACTATTTTTTCCAGGTTTCCTTTGCAAGTGACACAAAATCAGAAGAACCACATGTACCCGAAAAGCGTAAGGCAACCATCATGTCAGAAGAATTACCGCTTGCTAAGAAGATAAAATGTGACCCTAAAACGTTGACACGTCCTGGTTTTACGGATGAACGATATGAAGAGACTTCTTATTATATGGAGAATGGTAAAATAAAAATTTAAATTTCCATAAACAGAAATAGTAATAAATATTGCCTCCTTAAACAGGACTGAGAAAGGTTTATCCATATTTCTTCACTTTCACCACATTCACAAAAGGACGCTGGGTGGGTGAGAAAATCTTGGAGGTATTTGCTCGCGAGTTTCGGGCTCATCCGGCCGAAGAATATGAACGCAGCATTGAAGCAGGCAAACTGACGGTTAACTATGAAAAGGTGCCAGCAGATTATAAGCTGAAACATAATGATCTACTGGCCAATACGGTTCATCGGTACGTATGAATAATTAAAATCAATCCTTAATAAATTACTTTTTTTATAAAGCCATGAAGTACCCGTCAGTGCTCAGCCTATTAAAGTGGTTTATATGGACGAGGATATTGTGGTGGTCAATAAACCTGCTTCCATACCAGTAAGTTGATCTATTGAACTAAACTAGGGAAACTAGGGAATAACACAGCTATTTCTCAAGGTTCATCCATGTGGCCGGTATCGACATAATACTGCAGTTTTCATCCTCGCCAAGGAGTTTAATCTAAAAAACCTGCGTACCATACATAGACTGGATCGTCTCACCTCTGGTTTGCTGCTCTTTGGACGTAATGCGAATAAAGCCAGAGAATTGGAGCAACAAATACGCAACAGACAAGTACAAAAGGAATATGTTTGTCGTGTCGAGGGTAACTTTCCAGAGTAAGTCTAGTTAACCTATAAAAAATTCAAGGTTTAACAATTTCTTGTTTCTTCCAGCGGCATTATCGAGTGCAATGAGCCCATTGAAGTGGTTAGCTTTAAAATTGGAGTTTGTCGTGTATCTTCAAAAGGTAAAGACTGTAAGACCACATTTCAAAAAATTTCCCAAGTTGGGGACTGTAGCATAGTGCTTTGTAAACCACTTACCGGTCGCATGCATCAAATTCGAGTACACTTGCAGTATTTGGGTAAGTCTGAGAAATGAAATAAAAGATCAAACTAATATTTCTTACTCTTGACAGGTTATCCCATTGTCAATGATCCCCTTTACAATCACGAAGTGTTTGGACCATTAAAGGGGCGTGGTGGTGATATTGGAGGCAAAACGCATGAACAATTGATAAATGATTTAATTAAAATTCATAATGCCGAGAATTGGTTAGGCATCGATGGTGATGTAGATGTCAGTTTGGTGGCCAAGCCCTTGGCGCCCTTGACTGACTCTCACACAAATGTCAGCAGTAATAATCAAACTGAAACAAATTCGTCAATCATTGCTAGTTCTGAGGTAAGAAACTTTGAGTAAATGAATAGGTGAATCATTGAGTAAAGGTTTAGCCCTGAAGACGCTAGATATATTGTAACCAAATCAGTCTTCTCTCTACCATAAATTTATAGTGAAAAAAGATTTTTTAAATATGATCGTTTCCATTTTGACAAGTCCTCTCCTGCTAACAATTGACACTAACCATTAAATTTTGGCACCGTTAAGTTAATTGCCTTTTCCTGATAGTCTTAGTAATGGGAAGTTTGTTACCTTTGGATTTAGTTTTCATTTGGTTGGGACTATCTCTTTGTGTTGCGCATAAATCTTCTTTTCATGTAACACAAAAAATGCTAAATATGAGCGTGCTATTGTACGTTTAAAAAGGGCACAGCGTCCGCTTTGTCAGGGGTAGAATTGATAACTAATTTTATTGTTTGTTGTGGTCAAGTAAATGTTTGTATAAATGTGTGTCTGTTTTGTACTTTAGTCTTATATGTGTGGGTGTGTTTATAATGTTAAGCATTTCCAAGGTAAACCGTTTATTGTAATTTTGTTCTTGAGGTAAGATTCTTACAGCTGTTAGATCCGAAGAATGTCTGCTCTCAGTACAATGGGCTGCAAGTGCTGTTTTTTGGATTGTTGTCTCGTTCCTTCTTTCTATGTCTGACTTGTAGATGAATCCCGGAAACTTTTATGAAATGGGGGGACTACCAAGAGAGCTTGCAGCTTGAGATGTGAAAGGTAATTTTACAAGGCAAGGAAACATTCACTTCTTGAAAATGATGGTGAATGTTCTTCAGTGGGTACGATCTTATTATGACATGATCAACGTGCTCAAATTTAGCCTTACCAATTCCATAATATTTACATTTTCCTTATCAACAGTCGCTCTTCATAGCTCAAGCATCTTTTACTGGGTCGCGCTCTACTCTTGAGATTAAGTCAGTTCAAACCGACTTTCCTCCATTTTATTAGCCAGCTAAAGCCCCTCTGATATAATTTTGAATTATCCCACCTCTAGAAATTGTTTAGTTCAGCTTCGATCTCCTTCTCCTCCAACGCTATTCGAATTTGTATTTGTAGCTCCGCTTTAAGTTCACTTTTTGATAAGCCTTTTGATAAACTTATTACTTCTTTATTTGATCTTTGTACTTCGCCTAACTTAACCATTTGGCGCGCCATTCCACTCCCTACACCAACTGTAACGTTTATTAGTTTTGTAATAATGTTCAAATTTTAAGTCTACTTCTTTTTTAATAGATCCGGAACTGAGATGCTTCTGAGAGTTTCGGTTTCACTGGATATATTGATATATTTATTGATGACACGTTAAAAAATTCCATTGGAAAGATTCTAAAACAGGTCCATAGACTGACAGTGATAATTGTATTCACTTGTTATTCATAAATCAGGCAGTCTATCCTGTCATCCAGTATGATATCTTTTATATCAATTAATATTATGAATTCCTCCTCTTTGACTTATGTTGAATTTTAATAGTGATAAATATTTTCTTTTTCTAGCTGACCATTTCCACACAAACTGGTCATGATGAACCAGATCGCACTCTTGATGCTAGTAAACTCACCGCAGATCCACATTGCTATGAATGTAAACTAAACTTTAGAGATCCCGAAGAGAAGGACTTGATTATGTATCTACATGCGTGGAAGTATAAGGCAAGATTAACATACAATTTGTACTTTTATATCTAAATAAAAATAATTAATTTCAGGGTGTTGGCTGGGAGTATGAAACAGAGCTACCAAACTGGGCTTGTAAGGAGCTGCCGGGTTACGATTTGCTTTGAGCAAACAATCTGCTTGTACATAGTGGACCAGAATGGAAGTACCTGTTGACTGGATTACCTAATTGTTTCAATGATGGACTTGCAGAGGCTAATCACTGATGACCATTTAACACTAGGATTTAATCGAAAATAAATACATTTGAATGTGTCAATAATAAAAAAAGTGATTTAGTAAGAATAATGCAGAAATTGTAAAAATTGTAGTAGATAACACTAGTTTACAGCCAAAAAGACCCATTTCTACTGAAAATTTTTTTTAGTGTAGTTTGGAATGGTGATCTTAAAAATCAATTTCAAAAAATTTTTCATGGCTCCGTTTTTGAAATATAATTTTTTTTTATTTTTTGGTAGGGGCGCTTACATTTTAAGCCATATCTCACTTTATAATTGTCAGATAGAGTCAAGCAAGATAAGAATCGAAAGGTTATTTCGCTGCCGGTAATCGAGTAAAACATTGTTTTTAAATCGGTTCATTAGTTTGACTACAAAATCCAAAAATATTTCGAAAAAATCGATTTTTTGCTCGAAAATTCATTTTTGGTCGCCTGGAAAAAATGTAAAAAAATTCAAAAAAACTATTTTTATTTTTTCTACATAAGAACCGTACTTCTACGAAGAAAAACTGATATCGATGATCAAAATCTGTGAACAAACACAGGAGCTGTAAGCAATTTAGTGCAAAAAAATGTGATATTTTCCTGAATATTCTAAAATAAATTTTCGTTTGCTTCGACTTTTGTTCCGTTTTTAATTTTTATTTTTGTTTTGGCTTTTCGTTCACTTCATAATTTGACCAAAAAACGAAGAAAAGAACAATGTTAATTTTTGAAAACACACAAAATACTCAAATTTGACTGTTAGTTCCTCTACTCAATTTGATCCATCTATGGTACGTGTTACACGATTTTCCTCACCAATACCTTATTTTCTTCGTAAAAGTGCGATTCTTAAGTAGAAAAAATAAAAAAAGTTTTTTAGAATTTTTTTATATTTTTTCTAGTCGTTTTAAAATGAAATTTCTTGGATTTTCGAGCAAAAAATCGATTTTTTTGAAATATTCTTGGTTGTTGAATTCAAACTACTGAACCGATTTAAAAACAATGCTCCACGCAATTATTGGCAGCTCCATTACCTTTCGATTTATTTCTTACTTGACTCTATCTGACAATTATGAACTGAGATATGGCTTAAAATGTAAGAGTACCTACCAAAAAAATTTAAAAAATTAATATTTCAAAATCGGAGCCATGAAAAAATTTTGGAAATCGATTTTTTAGATCACCATTCCAAACTATACTAAGAAAAATTTTCAGCTGAAATGGGTCATTTTTTTTTTTTATTTTTGTAAACTAGTGTAATTGGAGTGGACCACTAAACGGTCATGTTACCTGTTGACATGCCTCTTAATTTTTGGGATACCTCATATACCATGCAGCATCTGCGATGGAACAGTAAGGCTAACAGTAAGGGTAACACTACGATTTTGGAGCGAAATGAGGGTAGACAATCGATCAATAGCTGTTGTCCGACCCACATGGAATTTCCATATAGAGCGACGATTCAGATTAATATAAAAGTGTTCGACCGTAGAATAATCAACGGTTTCTTGATTCTAAGAGCTACACAGTAGCAACTTTTCCGGATATCACAGCGAACGTGCGGTGCAGACTTTTCAAGTCATCGACCAATGCCACCCAGGAACTGCTGCACCTTATACCCTTGTTCCACTGGCATATTCTAGAGGCCATTTCTAAATGACTTCATTGTTTATATATCGCTCACTTACTTCAATACTGGCATAACTCAAAATAATCCATTTTGAGAAAAACGCGTTCAAATTTCTCCATGGGTTTAAGTCAGAAAAAAAATTCTTTTAGTGTTGACTTAATTAAATAAAATATTTGAAATTCAAAATGCTTTTTAATCAGTATTGAAAATAAGATGCTTTAACTGAAAGCCGAAGTCTGTTGGCTGCAGGACTACTGAGATATGACGCTCTTGCAATAACATAAAAATGAACCTGTAAAATTATATATCGACATATTTTGATCTCACGTGAAAAGCATAAGAGATATCAATACGAAAAATTACACAAAATAGTACATAACACAGCGTATATTTCTGCATCAATAAGTCAAAAATCGTATTTTTTGAGTTATGCCAGTATTGAAGTAAGTAAGCGATATGTGTATTTGCTCATAATAGATAAATATCCGTTTGGGTGATCATCCCCGACGGATGATCTAGTCACTTTCACAACATTTAGCCTTTATCCGCTAAAAAGCTAGATTTTCTATCGATATGCTATCGAATTTTCAAGTGTTAGCAATATCAAGGGGTGTCAAGCACAGTGGGAAAACTGTACAGAACTCCTTTATTGAAAATTGTCTACGCCAGTGCTGCCAGATTTTCCGAAGCAAAAATTGCTAGATTTGGAAAAAAAGTTGCTAAAAACTGCTAAAAATTTTGTAAAAATTGCCAAAAAAAATGCTAAAACATTAAATTTCCGTTTTCAACAAATATACATATTTATGTATTTTAAGAATAAAATAAAAAATACTCAAATTAAAAGCGAATATAATTTTGTTTGTTTTTTAACAATTATACCATTCGTATGTATTTTACGAATCTTATATTATTATCTACAAAAAGCTTATTTAGAATTTTTGTAAAACTAATGTCTGTGGACTTGTCCAACAGAAGACTAAAAGCGACGTTTCCGATATTGGTGCGTAAGTCGTCCATGAAATGCAGTGCAAGTTCATTTTTACATTTATTTATTTTTGATGTAGGTTCACTTCAATCTGCCTAATTTAATATTTACAGGAGCTTTGCAATCTGAAATCTGCTTCTTGTTCACGGTTTTTGTTGACTTTCGAACAAAAGGTTATCATCAAAGAATACAAAATGCTGTGCAACCATTGGCAGATTTTCAATAAGCACTAGTGCAATCCCTAAGAATCCATTGCCTTAAATCCACATCTTGCTGGCAGGCATCACGAAAATCTAGCTTACAAACTGTTGGCTTCCTAACCCAATCACACAATCAACACAGCAAAAGAGTCAGCAAAGCGTTTCCGATATCCTTGGGAACGTAATTTGTGAGGTCCATAGCAAAAAGAATAAAAAACGGCGAAAATGCTTACACAGAGAAAACAAAGTTGGCTACACGGCGCGTTTAGAAACGTCAAACCTAAATCCAACGTATTTCGCCCTGTTAAATTGCACACGCTGCGTGTAGAATTTAGAAAGCCACACGGACGTGTGGAAAAGCTACACGCGACGTGTAGGAATTAAAAATCTAAATGCAAATGTAGAAAAGTTAAATGCTGCGTGTGCAAAAGCAAAGTCTACACGACATTTGAAAATCAGCTTGATTCCCTTAATATTTCTACATTTTTTATGCAGCAATCTAATTACCACACGGACGTTTAGGTTTTCAACATTTACGTTTAGATATTGAAATGCTACACGCGCGTGTGGAAATTCTAAACGAAAAATGTAGCTCTACATCAGTACTGAATTCTTATATTTTTCGTTTAGCAAACTGGTTTCCACACGTGGCGTGTGGGATTTCTAAATGTACGTTTAGATTTACAAAGCCTTAACGCTGCGTGTGAAAAATCTAAACGAATCGTGCGCGAATTTCTGTTGCCTGTATATAAATAGCGATAGCGTTGAATTAGAACTTGAGAATTACAAGCAAGCAAATATTGGATTGTGCCTTTAGTAGATTCCATACAAGTAATGTCTTAGAGGCCTTGCCTTGTTGCTAAAATTGCTAAAGAAAAATCCAAAATTGCCAGATTAGTGGCTAATAGCATTTTTAAAAAAAAAGTTGCAAATTTTTTTTAAAAGTTGCTAGATCTAGCAACTAAATTGCTAAAGTGGCAGCACTGGTCTACGCCCATGAGTTCCGCCAAGAAAATTGCCAACCTTTCTCCCATGAGCTGGCTATATTGTGGAGGGACTACCACGGGAGCTTGCTGCTTTGCTTTAATTTAACAATTTGCAACAAGCAGCTTTTGTACCATGCAAAAGGTATAAGGGCCTAGAGGTGGCAAAAAGTTGAGTTATGTTGGGACGCAGTTGCGTATTTTCGTTAGGCTGCCTGTTAGACACAAGAGACATAATATTCTAGTAGGCCTGCATTTCCCCATTAAATTCTATAAATTTGACTAGCTATTCAAATTTAAAACAACAAAAAGCAGGACTAATAAAGCAGCATGAATCCCTCGACGAACATGTTCTGTTCGACGAAAACTTCATCGTTAGTGAAGGTGTTCGTGACAGATTTCTGTGTTCGACGTTTTGTTCGCAGATAATCGAAATGTTCCTATCTTGCGAGTTTTCGTGCGGACACGATCGTCAATGTCAAAAATATATTTGTAAAAATGATCAAATAATGCTTTAAGTTAATTTGTATAGCCATCTAGGCCATGAATGTGTTAGTTTCCGGTCGTGAGATATGTTGATGATGATGTTAATCTGGTTAGTAGGCAAATAAAATCTTGTTCGACGAACAAATTCGTGTGTGAATGGACTGCTTAAGGCACCCTCTTATGATACTAAAATTAAATCTTATATTGGATCAAATATTCGAAAATTTTGCCCATTTTCGCTATTGTCTTCAACTATCACCACTAGCACAGCAAAAACAAAGCAGCTGTAATACTTTTTTTCCTTTCAATTTCATTAATTTGTTGCTTGTTAGTGGAAAATGGGTGTAACTAAGCATTTTTAACAAACTTTTTTATGAGCAATATCTATTCGATGGCTAATTAATTATTTAAAGTTATCACAACAGTGAGTCACAGTGAATCAATCACTGTTGCCTCAAACGTTCCTCATCTCTAATTGAGCCGAATTTTTGAACCGGAACCAGTGAGCCATGAACTTTCAAATTTGCAACCCTTTGCGGCGCAAATGCTCAACTTTATTAAAAATATAATAACAAATAAAACTAAATCAGAATGATACACGACATTTTGTTGTCGTGCTTGAGCGAAAGCCGCAATGGCATGGCCTTGAAGGGCTTTCTGGTAAGTAAAGGTGTAAATTGAGCTTCCATTTAACTGACCACTCCAACTCATTTAGACCTCGGAAGCTGTCAACCATTTCATACATCCTTGCGAGCGTGAAATTTTCATGGACATTTTAAACATAATAAATTATGTGCATGAAGTGGTGGAATTTACCAAACTATGTAAATTTGCTGCCAATAAACGCGACGAGGTGATCAGTGATGGAGACGGGGGTAAGTGTTTAGGATATATTAATCTATTTACTTTTACTAATTCGCTTACCATTACAGAATTCGTCTATGGTTTTTACTTAATTCAGTTTGCCAAGGGAGTGGAAATAGCTCTGGAATACTATTATGATGGCATTTCTGAACTGGAATTGCGTTGTCGTAAGCTGAAGCACAATTCGCTGGTGTTCGTTTACACTGAACTGCAAAAGCAATTACCCATGATTCTGCTGCTCCGCAAACTCATACGGGAAGTGAAAATGCAGAAATTGCATGGATGTGCCTTGTTAAACCACCTGCATCAACAGTCGGAACATGGAGATGAGAAGCTGGCCCATGTTGTTAATATGCAAGTATTTCATTTATATTATGGTTTTTGCTCTTTTTTGTAATAAAAATCTTGTAGAGTTGTTAAGCAGGTAAAGTTTGCCTTCTTTTCGTATCTGGCCCACTGGCTGCTGTTTGGAGTGATTGAAGATGAACACTCGGAGTTCTTTATTAAGTTTACTCCACATGAACGTGATGCAGACTCTTCCCCTAGCTCTGGTAGAACATCTGAAGCCAATATCACACAATTGGTAAGCGAAAAGGGTTTATAAAGGTTAAAATCTGATTTATTCTTTAATGCAGAACCTAACCAAGATGGCAGAGGACTATATATGGCAATACGAAATCAATTTCCAACAATTGCCTGGATTTCTGTCCTCAATTTTAGCCGAAAAGGTTTTATTTGTGGGACAAACAGTTCTTGTATTTAAAATGAATCGACACTTTGCCAGCAAAGATAGAAATGATCCTTGGTCCTTGAAGTTGGATGATGTAAGCCGGGATACGGTTAGCGAACTCTGGAATGGCAAAGAACCCATGTTCTTTCAAATGATTGAAGATTTGAGTAATGATGAGAAAATCAATGTGATTCATGTGGAAAGTGTTATATATGAAATCAAGAAATATGTAAGCATGCGTCTGTCTGAAATAGCCGTAAACGAAGTGGATCTAGAAGGTCAAATGGGGTTGGTCAAAGACATTTATTTATTGGGACGTGGAGAATTCTACTTTGAGTTTTTATCTCATATTAAACGTGCTCTGGAAAGCGATTCGGATACCATAAATTACACCCATTGCTTTGAGGTCAGTGTTAATAATTTGAAAATTCTTTTAATTTAATAAACTCCAAAATTTTTACAGGCTTCAGCCATACTCAGGGGCATTGGCGATCATCTGGAGTATTTCACTTTGAGTGTGCAAAAACAAAACATTGATCCAGATGAAAGTTGCGAGTTCGAAGTCTTACAAACCCTCCACTTGAAATACATTTACAAATGGCCCTTGAATCTTCTATTCTCACCCACAACCATTGAGCGTTACAACAAAGTATTTCGTTTTCTATTAATCTTGCGTAAGCTTCAGTTTGATCTGCAACATGTATGGGCCCGCCACACCTGGATATTCAAGACCACGGGAACAATTAACGTGGCTCTGGTGAATCTACGCAATCATTTGATGTTTTTCCTAGACAATTTGCAGTATTACATTCAAGTCGATGTGCTCGAAAGTAAGCAGGGGACCGCATCATTTAATAAATTTGAATAAAACTTGCTCCTTTTTTCCAGGTCAGTTTAGTATTCTCATGAACACCATACGGAATAGAGTCGATTTCGAGGAATTACAAAAAGCCCACAGCATATTTTTGGTCAATGTTTTGTCACAATGTTTTTTGCTTTCCGATTCAAAAGAAACGGAAAAGAATACTACCGAAGCCGAATCACAATGTCAGACACAAAACCCCGTACATGGAACTCTAATGGAACTTTTTAATATTTGTGAAAAATTTGCCATATTGAGTAATGCCTCAACACCGCCTGAATCTGATGAAACTATCAAGGAAGTTGAACGTCTGGAGGAAAGGTAAATTATGAATTAAGAAATTTTTTGGAAAAAAGTTTATCAGACTTCTTATCGAACTATGGTCGAAAAGTTGCCGAAAATGTGAGTCATTGTATGCAGCTAAAGTATGCCATAATACGCGAATTTAATTGGAGAATTTTCTGCGACAGAAAGAGTGGCAACTTTCTGTATTTGGGCTTAGACCCATAGGTCAATGGGTTAAAATGTTAAATTTCTAACCAATCAATTTTCATTTAGTACTTTTGGGTCTTCTTTTGAAAGTCCATTATAAACGCTCATTGACAATCCACATAGTATTAAGCATTGTGATTTTAATCCATTGTGGTAGGAGCTCACATAACAGCGAAGGAAGAAATGTAGCTAAAACTCGAATGGATTTGAATATTGTCAAACGCTCTTTTGAAGTGTTTACACGTAGTGTCTTATGGCCAAGTGTTAGAATTTGCGGTTTCCAAGGAGCAAATTGATTTTTTATATATAGATTATTTTCATAGGAAAAACATATGGCTCCAGAAACTGGAAGAGCTAGATAACGGCTCAAAGAAGCTCTTGAGCACAATAAAGCAGCTTACAAATCCTCGCGAAAACGATCTGGTTGCAGTTTCCTTCGATGGAGTTGCACCACAGAACCGACAATTTGTCCCACATCCTGAGCTAGCTGACAAGGAAAAACGAAAAACTGTAAAAACAATCCGCAACCTTTGCATAGACAGCGAACATGTTTCTTTCAGTACAGAAGAAGTCCAACGAGCAATTAAAGATGCAAAACCATCCAGAGCCATAGGACCAGACGGACTCCCTGCAGTAATGCTCAAGCATATAGGACCAGTAGGACTCAAATACCTAACACATGTTTTTAATCTGAACCTGCAAACATTAACAATCCCCAACATATGGAAGACAGGAAAAATTATCCCTATACCGAAACCCGGCAAACTCGCAGGCCAGGGTTCATCCTACCGTCCTATCACACTCCTATCACCTGTTATAAAAATCTTAGAGGTCCTACTCCTTCCAACCCTCAAAGACCACCTAATCCCATCATCAACTCAACACGGTTTTCGAGCAGGTCGCGGCACTACATCAGCACTGTGTGAAATCACAACAGCGGTCACAGCTGGATTAAATTCAGTAAGGACCCATGAAAGGTCTATAATTGTAGCACTTGACCTCTACAAGGCGTTTGATATGGTCAACCACAACCCGCTCGATGACCTACTACACTCAAACTACCCAGACCGAGTAAAAAGATGGCTGTCCATTTACCTTACGGGGAGGCGAGCACAAGTGGAGTTCAGAGGAGCAAAGTCCAAAACCAGGAAGATAAAGCTTGGTGTACCACAAGGAGGAGTAATATCCCCTATACTCTTAGCTTTTACGTGGCAAGGATCCCACCTCCACCAACAGATGACAAAATAATAGCATAATACCAGAGATAGAACAAAGGCTCAACACATACCTTCCCAAAATAGAAGACTTTTTCAGCAGCAGGAAGCACCTGGGGTAAGGACAAAGAGACGATAACAACCACCTACAAAGCGATAGGCCGATCAATGGTAAACTACGCTGCCCCTATCTGGTCACCACCAAACCACTGCACTATATTCCAGGCGGAAGTCTTCGCTATAAGGAAAGCAGCCGAATTGGCTAAATTACACGCACCAAACGATCAAATCAACATATACGTAGACTGCCAAGCGGAAATCAAAGCAATGCAGAGTCACGCCTTCAACTCCAAAAATGTTCTGGCTAGCAGAGAAGCATTAGATTTCCTCAGCGCCTCCAGCAAGGTGCAAATCTACCGGATTCCCAGCCACCAGGGCATTGATGGTAACGAAATGGCGGACACTCTTGCAAAAGCCGGGGTCGCACTAAGCCGAGAAGCAACACTAAACATACCTATCTCTCTACAGACGCTATACAGCAAGATGGAAAAGTGGAAGAACACGACCGGCTGCAGAATCTCTAAAATTATGTGCAAGAAGAGAGACAAAAAACTCACGCACTATACGCTGCAGCTCCAAAGAAGAGACTGCAGACTGCTTATAGGCATATTAACTGGTCACTGCCTAGCAGCCGCTCACGCGATAAAGCTAGGCATCACGACAGCAGACACATGCAGGAAATGCAAGGAACCTGGAGTAGCAGAAACTCTAGAACACCTCATCTGCAGCTGCCCAGCAATCGCCACGACAAGACTAAAACATCTGCACTCCCCAAGCTTCACCACTCTGGAAGAGGCAGCCAAGAGCTCCCCCAAAGAACTATTGGCATTTTCCAAAACGTCAAGAATCCTACAGGATTTCTAAAGGAAATGGTACCATAAAGCACCCGGCCTCACTAAGGACCGTAAGGTCTATGTGTGGCCCCCCTACATGGGGCCGGCCGGAAATACCTACCTACCTATCTGGTCACCTACCATCAGTGACACCCAGTGGAGAAACATCCAACTGGCTCAAAACGCGACGTTAAGAGTGGCAACAGGGTGCCATGTGATGACACACCCTGACCACCTCCATCAGGAGACGGAGATTTTACCAGTCAAAGAACATAACAAGCTCCTGACCCAACAAGCTTAGCACCGCGGAGAGGATGACGAAATGACCTTAAAGTGGAGATGCCAAACATCCTACCACTCCTATGAACAGAAACAATCACGGCAGAATCCTGCGCGTCCGCAAAAAAGGAAGCCCACACCAACATGGGTGCCCGAACCATTGCGGCATTCCAAGATAACATCGTCCTAGGAGGCAGAACACCCCCCTTAAACCCAGCCGAAGAGACCCTACCAAGACATCAAAGGACAACTCTGGCCCAGCTCCGCTCCGGAAGCTGTTACCGAGGAATGGGCCCAAGAACCGGATTCAGAATTCCAAATCATGATAAGACCAATGACTAATCGCAAAAAAAATATTCATTTTTTTTACAGTATTATTACAAGAACATGCAAAACACATTTTCCACCATATCTTTAAAACAGAGATGGGCATGCACACGTACCGTCACACTTTTCACACGCATACAAGCACAAGCAAATATAAGTAGCTGTCAATGCTTATAGCGTACGTGTGATTTTTGCAGTCGGCCGCGGCAGAGGTCTAATGCACAAGCTGCTTGGTGTGTGCATTGGAACGTCGCGACGCGCCCATCTCTGCTTTAAAACAAAAGATGATGGAGCCAAGACCGAAACCAGTTTTGTAATCAGTGGACAAAACGACCAAAAATGTTCATCAAATAGGCTGCAAAAAATGGCTATTTCCCTGTGTGATCAATTTGTAACAAAACTAAAGGGAAAATAAAAATATTTTTTTTTAAAAGAAAGTATCATCTTAATAATTTCTTGAAATTAAATATAAACAGATTTATTTAAGAACATACTTTGAAATTGAAGGTGTTCCCAAATTTTATTGATTCGCTGTATGTCGTCCCCCCTTTCCTTTCTATATTTTAGCTACAGACTTCATATAATATTTCCAGACCTTGTAGTTATGATAATCAATTTACGAAAAAAACACCTATAATCTGATTGTTTATAATTTATTTCTATTGCAGATTTGAAATGTTAATAGCCAGCCTAATCCAATTGTTGGTTGACATCAAGACAGCATCATGTTTGGGTCCACTTTCGCAGCTGCTACTGAGATTGGATTACAATCGTTGGTTTAGTGCTGGTCCTAATACTAGCATAAGACGATAACTCAGCTTAGAGCTGTAATCGTTTGATATCCTCAATGCGAAAATCGTTTCTGAATTTAAATAAAGTTAATTATGAAGTTTTCATTCTTTTTTTTGTGTTTTACCCTCACTTACCTTAAAGTTAAAATGGTGCGAACTTCGTTCGAAGATAAACGCCAAGATGGCATGTCCGAATTGTTCTCGGGATTCCAATATTCGGCCAGCTCGGAAACTTTATCCAAATTTAAAAGTGTGGCTATCTGCGATAAACGTGTCATCTTATCCCTAACAGACCAGGAGGTGGCACCAGTTAAATATGTGCCCAAGGCACGGACTTCCTGATCCAGCACCAGTCCACCCAGCTAAAGGCAAGCATTGAATCAATATTTGCATCGTTTATCCTATTTAATCCTTTACTTACACGATTAAAGCTGGATTTCTTGATGGCACGCTCCAAGCGTATGGTGACTTCAGTGGCCAAAATGCTAACCAAAGCATCATAATTACGGGGACTCAAGGCTGTTTTAAAGGAATTCAACAGGCCATCCAATTGCACAATGAAAAATTGCACAAATGTTTCACCCGCCTCATAAGCGGCCAGTTCCTCCTGCAATTGCTTACTTATTAAAGAAATTTTTCTTTTTAAGGGTTATTGTCTGACCTACCTCTGTCAAATGATGACTGTAGTTCAGGAACTGATCAATCCAAGGATTTAGTCTTGGCTTAATAGCGCTCGATCTCACTTGTTGCATGCCAAAGTCAACTGTGGCCTTCAGGGCATCTCGTACCGCCTTCAATTCCATCAAACAGCTGTCTAACAATTGTCGCTCCACCGAGCTCATATTGGGAAATGCACCGGCTATCTCTTGTTCCATTGTCTGCCACAACGTTTCTATATATTCAGTTGACATATCGGCATTATTCAGTTGCACCAGAAAATTTGCACGTCCCCGGTCCGCATCAGTGGAATGTAATTTACCCTGCTGCAGGGTTGTCTGTATGGCATTATAGGCCTGAGCCAAATCTATGTAACCAGATGGATAGCCACTTTTTAAAGGAGCCTTGAGCGCGGCAATAAAATCACCATCCAGACACGAGGCTACATTATTAATGACGGCACAGGTGCCATTTATGGATTGAGTGGTCAACGAACGTCGTATGGATTTGCGTAAAATGAAGAAGACATCATCGACAATAGAAGAGCATTGCTGTCCAGCTTCAAAGGTATCAAGTCCAATGGCTTTAAGGACGCTTTCTTCCATAAAATATCTGTGAAAGCAAATAGGATTAGGTTTTAGACATTTTGTTGTAAAGGAGGTATAATCCTTTTATGTTATAATCCGGTAAACAATTGTGCCATAACGAAGGGAGGCTTAAAGCTTCGAAAACTAACAATTTAAACATGTTATAAGAGCCTGAGAAGTTTGCGATAAATCTGGATGAAAGTGACAACCCTGATCAGTTTAACCTAACTGATTCTGCGATCACTCGTTAGAAGGAGGAATAGAAGATCAAAGAGCTAGTGTCCAAAAAGGTTTCTGGTTAAAATGGGATCTATTATAGTAAGCTGTAGACACCCCGCAACAACGCCATCGACTTCCCAGTCTTAATCTACAACTCGGTGTTTCGTCTGGGCCTTAGGTTTTTGAAAAGGCCTTTGACATTGGCCACATCTAAAATATGTATATTCTCTTTAGGTTCAATCCCAATACATGTATAATACAACATTATCTGTCTCAGCGTTCCTTCTACGTCTGCAGCAGCGATGGCACAGAACGTTTGCTCACGCAAGAAATCTCAGCCAGAAACTAAACTTCAAAAGTCATATAGAGCATACCCTTAAAGAGCTAAGATCTAACTTATCCACATATGGCATATATTCAGGCCTTTGGCGTTGAGCCCGACCGTTCCAAGGCCTGAACATTTTAGGACATGCTCCCTTGTGTTCAAGAAATTTGGATAACCAAAACTAGTTCATGGACGGAAGAACTAATAGTCTTTGAGAGACGGGTCATTCGTCGAGCCCTGAGCAGAGGAGTTAGAGACACTCTCACGCTCAATAATGTATCAAAACGAGAGCGTAAGTTAAAGTCGGCTCTAACCGACTTCGATATACCCGTTACTCATGAAAAAACATTTTTAACAGTTTTCCTGCGTTCCTTAGGGTGACCATCCGATAAGTATGCAACATTTTGTTTATGGTGGGGGGTAGCGGGGGAAAATGGTTCACTTTTTTGCTCATAATTTGAGAACCGTTCATCCGATCTTTATCATCATAACAAATCGATTCATTTGGCTAATTACTAACTATCTCTAGAAGGTACGAGTCGTCTATCTTCAAAACTGTAGGAAATATAAAGTTTTTTCCAAATTGCGGGGGAGGGAGGGGGCGTGTTCAAAATTTGAAACAAACTTGATCTGCGTGCAGATAAAAGAAGCATTTGTCCCATACATGTCAAATCTCTATCTCTTACCATCTCTTAGATCTAGGTGTTCATACAGACGGACAGACGGACATGTCTATATCGACTCGGCTGTTGATGCTGATCAAGAATATATGTATATACTTTATATGGTCGGAAATGATTCCTTCTGCCTGTTACATACATTTGCACGACTTTAGTAGACCCTTTTTACTCTTCGAGTAACGGGTATAAAAAGTCTTGTATGAATACAAGAAAACCAAACGTGTAGATACACTTATATACCAAATACTAAAAAAGTTCTTAGATAGCCACAGCAATAGCCTAAATCCATTGAGAGCAAGTGCTGTGGTTCAGAGAATGCTGCCGGCCAACTACTTTGTGCACCATCGGACGATAAACAATATAGAACATCTTAAAGACATCTCTTTCTCTTTTCAGTTATTAGGTTTTGTAGGTTGTTTTAGTTAAAAGACCACAAAAATCTTAATTGTAATGCAGATTTCAACCCGGATTGTGTGTTTTCCTGTAACGTAAGCTAACATTTGAAATGTAAATTTTCTTTTCTTACAGAAACATAAAATAATACTCTTCTATATTCAGATATATCCTAAGTACTTCTTCCTCATAAAGCAGTGCCCTGGACAACATTAACTTGCAGTATTTTAGTTAGTCTTGGAGTAGTCTCCCAAGGCTAAACCATTATGTAGGTATATTTATGTGTTATTTATAAGTTTTTATTTGGATGTTGAAGTACAATGCGCAGTACATTCAAGTGGCCCATGCGACACCAAGCTAAGGCTTGTTACGCGCGAACCGCAGGCAAAATAGTAGCCCAACCGACCGAGAGGCGGAGACATTAACGTAAGACACGTAATCGCGATGGAAAAACGTAAAGTAATGTCAACTACGGGCTAAATATGTTAAATAGTTGTTTTTTAAGCAGGAAGTAAAGCTTCCGAGTTGATTACAAGGTAGAGTTTATTGTAATCAGCACAGAGAACACGAAACGGTTCATGCAAAGCATAGAAGCATGGACAGCTGCGGATGAGGCGACTATTAAACATATGGATGAACAAGCATAAGAAGACCATCAAAATGAACCGTCATTCTTTCAAAAACTATCCGCAAATATTAACGTAGCATTCCATTAATGTTACTATTTTACTCCTATAAACATTTGGGGTGGTAATCTAGTTATCCTCCCATAAATTTTAATATTGACTTCCGGATTTATCAGGCTGTAACTTTGCCTACGGTCCTCACAATATGGCAACAAAATCTCCATAATTAGAGCATATGTTAAACTGTATGATAAGATGTCGCCCACAAAAGTCCGACAAACAGAATGGCTTGTATCAAATGGTTTAGTATGACAAAAATTGTTATAAACCAAGTAATAGTACCATAGCACAGCGAGGGTGTCATGTACGTTTTAGCAATCGATAGTCTAATTTAAGTTGGTAAAAATAGAGGCCAGCTAACTTCGGCTCGACCGAAGTTTATATACCCTTGGAGCTTGATATATGCCTGACAGTTTGTATGGCAGCTATACTATATAGTTGTCCGATTTTGACAAGGCTTGGTGAAATTATGTGAAATCATTAAAAACTTATAAATACGAGCGTTGGGAGCGATAGCATTAAAAAAAACAAAAAAGTTTTTCTCACTAAAACTAGTTTTTCAACCGATCGTTCCTATGTCCGTTTCCGGCAAATGTGCAGCGTATTTATACCAAAAGACTTCGTGCAAAGTTTGGATAAGATAGCTTTAAAACTGACGGAGGAGATAGCATAGAAACAGACGGACAGACGGACGGACAGACGGACATGGCTATATCAACTCAGCTCGTCATGCTGATCAAGAATATATATACTTTATGTGGTCGGAGATGCTTCCTTCTGTGCGTTACAAACATCCGGACAATTTTAATATACCCTCTCCAAGGGTATAAAAACTGCTGAGTCAGTGAAAGCTGCCTAAGTTGTCCATTTGTTTTTCCAGTGGCTTTAATTAGTTGGTCACTCCAGGAGAGAGTCTTATTAATTGTTATGCCAAGGTTGACAGCTTGCTCTACGTTTTGAATTGGTGTACTATTAAGCATTAATTTAGGTAGTGATTCAGTGCTCAGTAGTTTTTTTATAAATAACAATACACTTACATTTAAGTCGCGTACTCCACTTTTGCACACTTTAACTTTGTATGGGTCCCCCGAAATTCTTAAAATACTTGTTAGTTAACTTCGATGCCCCTAAAAGTATTCCTTCCCAATATTATTTAATTATTTCATATATTTACTGGTGCTACGAAAATAATCGTACGATCCACACAATGCAGATTAATACTGGGCACCAAAACCATTACAATTTTACACATGATGAACAAGTAACGTGGCATCATAAAAATGATTATTTTTACCGGTAATCATACGAAGCCGGAATTACTCTTGCAGATTTGAACTACAGACATATGCTACAGTAGTCCGATCTGAACCAAAGTTAGCATGGTGGTAGAAGGACTTAAGGTAAGTGCCTATGCAACTTTATGTCCCGATAGCTTAAATAACTTGGCCAATATTGCAAATCAACGTTTATTTTCAACTTTTAAAATAAACGTTGCAAAATAACAGTTATTTTTGACTTTTAAAATAAACGTTGACAAATAACACTTAAAATCAACTTTTTTGAATAAAAGTTAAAAATAACTGTTATTTACAAACTTTTATATAAAAATTATAAAATAACAGTTAAAAAAAGTTTTTATTTTTAAAGTTATGAAATAACTGTTAAGTCTCAATTTTTATTATAAAACTTATAACAGTTACGGTCCCTGATTTAGACGGATTGAGAGATAGTCCATTACATTGAGCCCATTTACTGACATTAGACAGCATTGATAGCACTGATTTGTTTACTATCCTAAGGGCTTCATAAAATGAGTTAATTAATGCTTAGTGTAAGTATGTGGCCAATAGTTAGTGTGCTGGACTGCTGGGCGGGAGGTCGTGGGTTCGATCCCGCCTCTGAAAATCTAATAATAAAAGTTTTTTTCTTTCTTTAGAAAATAGCTTTTACACATACGGTCACCTTCACCAGCTATTGGCGCCAGCTGTGAAGTAACTAGCCATGAAAAAGCAAATTCTCAAACTTTGCCGTTCGGATCCGGCGTTAAACTGTAGGTCCCTTTCTCTTGTGCGAAAAATTTAAAGCACACACGCCAAGAGATCGTGAGAAGCTTGGCTTGACCCCGTTGTAGAAGCTGTATAGCCAACATTTACATTTACATTTTATGCCAATATCTGGAAAACGGAAGTTAAGATATGGCTTTGACATGCTAACTCATATGATGCTCAGGATACTTTTCACTGTAGAACAGTGTTATTGAAGCTCAGTTTTGAAAAGCTATGCTGCATGACACCAAGGGAAGCATTTAACCACCTACTCCACCTCCTTATACTAGATCTTTAATCAAGGCAAGTAGCTATCACATCAGTTCTTAGACTAAAATATAACGATGCCTGAAACGTGGGTAATGCAGTACACTATTAAACCCAAAACAAAAAGAATTCGACGTTTGTATCCCAAGCCAAGACGATACCCACAGCAGAGCTACAGACAACAATATGCCCCAATCTAGCGTTCAGTATCCGCCACCTAGTTATATAGCAGTGGCCGGCAAAACACACATGCTCGTTTTGTCATTGCGTGTGTAAGCTAAGCCACGCTCTCGCGCTCTTATTTAAAACTTGTTTGTTGTTGCAAAAGAGAGAAGCGCTCTGAGATAACACATGATTGTTGTTGCAAATAAAGCAGTGTAAGCTCGTATACTGTAGGTGTATCTACGTCGCTGCTCTTGTATACACAGAAAATAGAAACGTGCCGGACTCTGTTATACTTAAGGCGAACCCTACTTCTTTTTACGAGGAACTCTGCTCGTTCGCTTCTTGTAAGTTGGAGTAAAAAAACTTACCTCTCGAATAATAAATAGGTTCCCAATATTTCCTGCATTTGACGACTTAGATCCGAATTCTTGACAATTTTCTCATATTTGTCCAAAATCCTTTTCTGATCCTCCTTTTCTGGTACACAAGTCTCAGCATTGACCTACAAATTGCAACACTTTAGCCATATAAAATAGACAAATATTCAAATATAAATCCTACCTGCATGCGACGCCGCATAAATCGATAGTATAGCTCTACTCTGGAATGCATGACGGTTATTTCAGCTATAATACCATCAATTTCCTTGGGATTTAGTTTATCTATTGATCCTCCAGAGGGTTTACGATAGTGACCCAACGACTGTATAGAGTTACTGGCAGCAGTGGCATTGCTTGACCTTTGGGCGCACTCATTCACCTGCTTAATGCGATACTGGATTTGTCTGTTCTTATTGAATTCCAGCAATAGATTTTTAACTTCAATGTCGCACTCGCGTTGTAGAATGGCAATCATGTCTATCAGAGAGTGAGCTCTGTGGGTTTGAAAAAGGAAAATCCGTTTAGTTTTCATTATATGTTATGAGAGGATTACTTACTCTTGTGCATAAAAGGCTTCTATAATGGGCTGATTGACCTCCACCACACGTGCAAAATTCTCTAAAATTGCAGTCAAACGATCGGCATAGGCCAAATGCAGACGACGTTCCGCTTTGGCTATATCCTGTGTATTGCGTAGCTCCTTCTGTGCCTTGGCTGACAACTTGAGACAAATGTAAGAGGAAAACTTTTCAATGCCCATCCGATGGCAGCCAACTAGGGGAAATATTTTAAAAAATCTCTCCACAGAAGCCAAATCATCGTTTTTAACGGCTTCATCAAAGCGCTTTAAAATCAAATCTCTTAGCTTTTCGGTGGCCACCTCAAGCGTGCTAACAGCATCGCTTACAGAAGTAATGGAGCCCTGAACATCGTCTGCTGTGCGCTGTAATAGTTGCTGATCCATGGCCAAAAATCGGGCTATGTGTCCCGCTCCCTTCTCATAATCCTCTTCATTAATGGCTTTGACCACACCTTGACTGCACAATTGGAGGTCAATAAGATCGTGTACACGCTGCTGACACTCGGATGCACGACAACGGGCCAAGTCCAGGCGACGCACCTTAGCGCTTACGGACTCTGCCAATTGGGCGGTATTGACAATTTGCAGATTCAATTTATTGGAATCGCTGTCCACGGTTTGAAGCGAGGCCATGGCCCGACCAATGCCACTCATTTTGGCCTCAATCTGGCATTGTCGTTGCGACACTGCGTCCAATAAGGCATCTACATTTGCCTGGAAGATACATCAAGAATTAACTTTAATCTTATCTTAAATTGTTTCATTTAAATGTACCTCTTCTTCAGCTATTCGTAGCAAAGCCTCGTCCACTTTTTCAGTTGTGCTGATGTCCAATGTCCCTATACTATGCTGTATGCTCATCATTGTTTTATTTAATTTGTTTAATAAAATCTACGTGGAATTTTATTTGTTTTGGTAAATCAGCTGTTAGGCTTTGACAAGCCCTTAGCATTGCCACCGGTGCAGAGTTGGTCTTTTGTAAAACTAGTTCCAGTTCATAAATGCAGTGCTAAGGCAGTTTACTTCTTCTACACGCGGCTTTTGTTTTGATTTTTTTAGCCATGGAAAATATTGAGCAGTATTTTGCGGAGTACGAAAATTTAGAGGTCCATGAGCTTATGCTAAAGGATCGACCCCGTCAGGAGGCCTACTACAATGCCATTTTGCGAAACAAAGATTTGTTCAAAGACAAAGTCGTTATGGATGTGGGTGCTGGCACTGGTATTCTGTCGGCATTTTGTGCCAAAGCAGGTGCCCGCCTGGTCTATGCCATTGAAGCCTCAAATCTGGCCACTAAAATTGCCTTGGAACTGATTGAGGATAATGGCCTGACCAGCATTGTTAAGATCATTCAATCCCGCGTGGAGGAATTCGTCTTACCCAGTGAAGCTGAGAAGGTGGACATCATTGTTTCCGAATGGATGGGTTTCTATTTACTACATGAAGGCATGCTGGATTCCGTAATCTTTGCCAGAGACAACTTTCTCAAGCCAGGCGGCCTAATGTTTCCCACAGAAGCCACTATATATGTGGCACCCTGCTCTCTACCTTCGCTTTTCGACTACTGGAGTGATGTGGATGGCGTGAAAATGGATCGGTTTGCTAGTAAATTACGTTTGCAAAAGTCCACAAAACCAGAGATCACACAACTTAATCCCAAAGATTTGCTACATGAGGGAGTTGTGTTCCATTGGATGAATTTGCTGGATGTGAACGCTAAGGACTTGGATGAAATCAAATTCAAAGAAGTTTTAGCCACACAAACGGCAGGCAAACATCAAGGATTCTGTATTTGGTTTGAGGTGCAATTCCCGGGTGATGAATCGCAGGTGGTACTAAGTACCTCACCACTTTCACCAGAAACACACTGGAAACAGTGTGTGGTGGTTATGCCCGAGGATTCTTGTGAGAATCTGGAGGAAAAGGCACCGGTGGCCTTTCAAATTTGCATGAAACGCAGTCCCAACGATGCACGAAAATATAATCTGGAAGTGGAGCTACTCGATCCAAATGTGGAAGAACATCCAATGCCTTGCTCCTGTTACATGACAAAATGTATATTAACCGAGGCACATCTAAAGATGATGGACACATCTTAGTTAGAATGAAAGATGAAGCTTTTTTTTCATATTAATTGTTATTTAAGATTTACAAGAAAAAAGAAATAAAAATTAATTTTTACATGATTAAATTTACAAGATTACAGCCAAGGGACCCATTTTTACTGGAAGTTTACTTTTCCTTCAAAAATGTGTGGCCAATAAGTTGAAGTAACTTACCCACCGAATCAGTATGGACTTCTCATAGAATGTTATGAATCTATAATTGCGGGCGTGCCGTTCCTGATTTTGGCCGAAATGGTTGAATTCACAAAATGGTGGGCAAAGGATTGGAGGTAGTCTGACCCGGTTCAGTGGGCACATTTGAAACTATTTTGGCAACATTTTTTTGATCATTTAACCTCCAGACCTTCTCTATTTAACTCTAAATAGCTTTCCAATTCGGAATTATTGGCCCTGTATTGAATTCCGCTTCGATTTTCGTACAAATTGTTTGGTAATTGTTTTAAACTTTGAAAATGTCGTGAGAGTGCTTAAACTCACCGAGTCTTGTGTCCGAATGGGATTTCGGATGACCTTTCTTTGTAGCTGGAAACTCCTTCTCTTCATCAAAGAAAAAACGATAAGGATGACATTCATTGTCCCTGTATATTAGAGAGAGCAGGGTAATCATCTAACTGTTTGTTGCTTTGCCTATCGAAAGTATCGGGCTATTCAACAAGAAGTAAAGGTAAAAATTCCCACCGCATCGTATGTTGGCAAGATGCCCTTTACAATGATATTGAATATGTCTTTCTCAAAGTGTATTTATTCATTCACCAGTGTCTTATTCTTTATTTACATGCTCAGTCCAAAGAAGCTTTGTTTTAGACTGCAACCGCCTTCGCGACAAACTCGAACCGTTTTTTTCACGCACTCCAACCGTCAGAGCCCTGTCTCACTCCAATCCATCAGCCAAGCATTGGTGCAAACCATGGTGAACACTGCAGTGTTCGGCATAACAGACATGCTCATTTTGCCTATGCATGCACGGTTGCCACTTGAGTATAAAATAATGCACCAAAAAAATTTAAAAAAAGAACCATTTTCATAAAAAAAGAGCCAAAAACTTTTTCATCCTTATTCATGTTATAATTTCAATATATCTCTTTGTCAATGACGTAAAATCGTACATCCATTTCATTTCTTAAGTGTTCCTAAACATACAAATAAAAATTAAAAGTTGTTCTTGTACCTTTTATATAACTTGTTAACATTTAAAATAACCAAGACAGTCAATATTGAATTTTATATCCAAAACAGATTTCTTCACTTATTCGTGTTAATATATTCATTTCATTGAATATAAAATATCTCTTTTAATTCCATTTCTTGAGAATTCTTAAAAGTACAAGTAAAAACAATCAATTTTTTTATACCCTGAACTCATTAAAAATGAGTAAAAGAGGATCATAAAGTTGTACAAATGTATGTAGCTGCCAGAATGAAGCACCTCCGACCCCATAAAGTATATATATTCTTGATCAGCATCAACAGCCGAGACGATTTAGCCTGTCTGTATGATAGCGTCGATTTCAGAGACTGTAATATATAGAGCCACAATTTTTGGCATGTAAGTAGATGTCCGCGCAAAAACACCGAAGATATGCAAGTGCGTTACCCCATTTAATCAATTAAATTTTAAAATAAAAGGAATTCAAAACCAAAAGAACCACAGTACTTGGTCCAGCGTATTTTGCTGGCGGGGCACTCGACCGAAACACTCTTACTTGTTTGTATTTATCATTTTTTTCTATATTTAAAAGTAATTTTTTTTTTAAGTTTTAGACCACACATAATCCAAATATGTATTCTTACAGAGCTTCATACTGAATAAAATTCAAGTCTGTTTCTCAATTTGGTTTTTATCAAACCTATGGTAAAAAAAATTACCCTCCGCCGAATCGATGCTGTGTGGAATGGAAAATATATTTCTTATATTTCCAACTAATTCCTTAAAGATTTCAATATTAATCCCATTTTTTACTTTTGCCACTTCTTCCCAAAATATAGAAATCTCCTTTTCTTTTTGTAACTTAGCATCTGTCAACTTTAACATGTCCCATTGGAAATAATTTCAACATGATCCGATTAACATAAATTCTTCAATTTTTCACTTAGTGGCATTATTTCAGTTTCTTTGCCCAAATTACGTTGGCTTGTGCAATCATAATGAGAGATTTAATACCGTCTCGTCTAAAATCAAACCGCTGCATTTCTTTCACAAGCGAAACCTAGTAAAACTCGCGTACCGTTTCCTTTACTTTTAAAGTTGTGCATTTCACTATACACTGGCTATCCATATATGTATTGTTGGGCATTCAGACCAACAAAAATGTTGTCAACGCGCCAAAAACAAGAATTTAAGTCGCTAACATTAAATCTACTAAGTTCCATATTCCGTAAAAAATATGTACGCATAATATGTGTATTTTGGAAATATAGCTTTCATACTATAAAAATATATTTAAGATATTTAAAACTATCAATTAGTGTTGACAGCGAAAAATATCCAGGATCTAATTTAGGTGTCGAATAATGTTTCACCTTTTTCGCTTAAGCCAATTATAAGAAAAAAGAGCCAAAACGAGCCAATTCCAATAAAAAAGTGCCAGTGCACCAACAGGATAAAAAAACACCAGTTTTGGTGCAAAAACACCAAGTGTGGCAACCGTGTATGCATGTGTGTGTTTTCTCACGCGAGAGCGCTCTCAGTTAGCACTATTTTGTTGTTGCATTGAGAGCAGAATTAGCTTGTACACTGTCTGTGTCTTAACGTCGCTGCAGCTGAGCAGTATTGAATACACAAAAGATACGGGCGTGCCGGACACTGGTGCAAACCAAACACAACCGCGAAAGAGCAAGACAGGGCGAGGTCCAACCTGAGCGCAGCTAGCAGCGAAAAGGCACCGAGCAAACATTTTATCTAGGTTTCTCTCATCTGTGCATTTGGGCACTTGTTCACTCAACAAATATTTTAGACAAATGATGTTCGTCAAAATGTTCCCATCCATTGACGAACATGTTCAGACGAACACTCGCAAGATAGAAACATTTCTATTCTCTGCAAACAAAACGTCGAACCAAAAAACCGTCACGAACACCCCCACTAACGTCGAACATTTTGTCGAACTGAACAAATTCGTGTGTGGATCATGATGAAATAACATGTTATGTTATGTTATGTTATTTCATCATGGTGTGGATGGCCTGTTTAACTCGTCCGATTTCGATTACAGATATATTCGATTGAAAACGGGAATGGAATGCTTGTCCAATAGGCCAATATAAATGCCTTGACTCAAACTAAATTTAATTTTGGGTTTAGTGTCTCTCTTTTGGAGGTAAAATTGGAAAAAGATAGAGCGCCGCAGGCAATGAGTTTATGAACAATTAAGGCAGCAGGAAATAAGTCCCAAAAATATAAAACGAAATAAGGCCCCAAATTTGGGGTGTTATTTCATAATAAAACAATACCCCAATTTTAAGTATGAAATAGGGCCCGATCAAATAAAGCCCAAACAAAAAGAAGAAGGTCCCCAGTTCGGGATGTCATTTAAAAAATTTGAAATACAAAAATAGCGCGAATGAAAACAGCGCACAGTGGTCGATTCTGCCAATCTGGCAGGCAATAAATGCAAATTTAAAAACTCAAATCTTGTAGATGTTTTTAATTTTCCTAAAAACTAACATCCCGCCAATATTAATTCCGATTTTTATATTTTTTTTATCCGATAGTCACGACGTCGTAAGCGTGTAAAACTTCGTATACTTTTTTTACCATACCTAAAAACATTTACGCGCATTTTTAAGACTTTTTGTTTTGGTCTGAGAAAAATAAAGTTTTTTGATTAGTTATGAACTAAGACTTGAATTTGACAAGAATTGGTATGTATTTAATAAAAAAATTTGTGTTTGTCCTGTTCTTTTATGTGTTATTGGTAAATCGATGTCGAACTTCGCATTTAATTTAGAGTACTGCTTCTAAGACACCTGCGACTTTCGTGGAGTAGAATTGTTGGGGCGTATTGATCTTCACTCTTTAAGTGTTTATTAAAATTGTCAATTGTGTGTCCAATGTCAAACTGAACTGCAACTATCTGCCAATTATCAGTTTATTACATTTTATAGGCAAAATGTCAGTCTTGAGAAGCACTCCCTGCTCTTGGTTGAACCGCAACCGAACAAATTATCCTAGGAATACAATAGATGATTTAATGCATGCTCTATTACTGTCGTCATACCCTATAATATCGTCCATATCAAAAAGTACTTCATAGTGTTTGAAAATTTCATTTAACTCGATAAAGAGGCCATATTACTTCAAGAAAATGTCTTAGATTTGAGGAACTCAGAAGTTAAATAACAATTATTTTTTTTATTAAAATTCGAGTTTTTCTTATCATTATTTCAATGTAAATAATTTATGAAAATTAAAAAAAAAAATTTTAATTAATTTTTTAAAATTAACATTAAAATTTAAATTAAAAAAAATTTTTTTTGGTTTATTAATTTCTTTTGTTTATAAACAAATTTATAAAAATAATTCCAAAAATAATACTTAATTATTTTGTATGTTATTAATTATTGCCTGTCAGATTGGCACAATCGACCACCGTGCAGCGGCGCTAAAATTGAATAAAATAATAATGAAAATTTGAAACAAAAATTCGTGCGATTTTTGTATTTAGCAAAAATAAGAAAAATTAAATCAGAACCCTAAAAATCATAGTAAAAATTGGCATCTCATTTCCTTATAAAAATAAAACAGGGCCTAAAAAATTAGTTTTGCGGTCTTATTTCATTTCTTCTTTTGAGGACTTATTTCATTTTGAAATATTTTTTAGGAAATAATGCCCCAAAAAAGGAAATAACGCCCCAAATTTAACCAAAAATAGTGGTTTTTGTTTTTTTTTATATAAATTGTTGGGGCTTTATTTCATTTTATTTTTGGAGCCTCATTTCATTGGGGTCTTATTTCATTGAAAAACTTTGCGAGATGTGTAGAGGAAATTTTAAAATTTTACCTTTAAGTACATATAACATATTTTCAAATCAAGAATGTTGTACACGTCATTTGTATTTTGCATTTGGTTAACCACCAAACCCCCTCTGGCTACGCCACTGGTCGGTCGCATGAGGTTTTTTTATGGTATCTTTTTTTTCATTTCGGACATGTCCTGATAAAATCCAAATAGGAAAGAAATCCAAAGAAGTCTATTTATAATAACATATTTCATTTCTTGAAGCTTTTTGAACTTCTGCGTATTTGCGGCCTTGTTTTCAAAGGAAGTAATTTGACAATGGGACAATAATTGACATCCTCATCTTTTTTTCTTTGACGGAGAGCTAGAGTTTCCAGCGGCCGTGGTATTTGTCCAAATTGACAAATGGACTGCCAGACCCATTCGTTTAAACAGATTGCTTGATGATCTCTCTTTGACACAAGACTCCAGTGAGTTTAAGCAAAAAATTTAAAAGCAATTCATCTAAATTTTCACACGCATTATTTCTTTAAAAGATGGTTTTTTAATATATTTTTGAATGTTGCCTTTTCACGCTTTTTTTTTTACCAACTTTGACCATTGATATCTTAAAAACTTGACGTGCTAAGAAAAAGGGGAAAATTGACTTGTATTCTGCTTGAAAGCCTCCGTCGAACGGCATCAATTTCATTCCCCGGCCCGTGAAGACTCAATATTTGTTAACTGTGTTATTCAATGAATGTTTTCAAATTTTTCAGAAATGAACCCGTTAATGGTTTACTATAAGGTAGCTTCTCCAAAAATTCTAAAATTATTTTTCCTCGATGAACCGCGAATTATAATGAATTTACATGCAGAAAATAATTGGCGGTTGACCATGGTTCTTTTTTGATTGAATTTCAAAGTTTGGATTTTTCCCCATACAAATATATACTTGATGATCATATATGCTTTTCGAATTCAGTTTGTTTTTGCTAATAAATAAATTAAAAATATTCTTTACCTATATGAAAGGTGAACGTTTGTTTGAATTTGAGTGGCAAAGTGAGGAAAACTTGACACCTATTGGAACTGCTATGAAGTCCTATCGAGGTAAAATTCAAGGCGCGTTTTGTTTAACATCCTCCTCCTATAAACTAATACTTTAAAAAACGAACATTTTTACACAAATTATTACATATTACAGGCTTACCTCACTGAAATGAACATCTTCATTTATTATATTATCATTCGTGGGACTATACAACTTCCCAATGGCCAAGAATATCTCATGGACTCTTTCAGGATGCGAGGGATACGTCTTATGAAAATTAAATTTGGCCAGGTAACACAGGTAGTGGTCCTTTCTCCGACCAAAGCGGATGAACTGCACTTTGTTTTTAATGCGCATAACATCAATTTCATCAATGCTCAGTTTTGACCTGTCAAAAAAAGGGTTCTTGCGGACGCTTTGTAAGAAATTGCAATGAACCTTTTTTATCTTCTTCTTGGCGGTGGTGCTTTCCACAATAGCGTTGCACCTAAATCGACCTCGACTCGCTTCTAAAGTGCACAGTCGGACATATCAATTCCTTCTCCATCACATTGTGGTCCCATAAAAACTCCATTATAGCATCCAAGCTTAGCGATGGGAATTTTGTAAGCGAATACCCACAATCGGCGCAGCTCATTTTCACAAAAACTAGTCCACTTTCAATTAAAATAATACTACAAAAGTGGGTGTTTTTCTTTGCGAAAAAACAAACATTTGTATGAGAAATATTCAAACTTTGAAACTCAATTAAAAAAGAACCATGGTCGACCGTTTCTGCACGAAAATTTTCATAATTCGCAGTCCATCGAGGAAAAATAATTCCAGAATTTTCGGAGAAAGCTACCTTATAGTAAACATTTACCATGAACCCTAAGTTTTGCTTATCAATTATGAGGATTATTTTTTAAATTTTTTTTATTTTTTTTTATTTAGAGTTGGAAACAATTTATTTAACATTCTACAAAATATATCTCAGTCAAACTTAACATCTAAATACCGTTTGCGTTAATGTCCGGTTAAAATTGTTCAAGGCGAGCAATTTGAAGCGGATATTTCTTTCGCTGGAACTTAACCCAACAACCTTTGCAATCGACACTGGAGCTCCTTCAGTGAATGCTGTAAACGATTGGTGTCTGGCTTCTGATAGCAAATATTCAAACAGGCAGCGACAATGTCTTGAGCCTTGCCAATGATTCGTCTTCTAGGTGAAAAATTGCATTAGCTTAGCTTTAAACTTAATAGACTTTCATTTCGAATACTCACTTGGAACGGTACCAAATGGTCTGAGCACTATCAGCTAGAAGGGAAACCACACGCACAGCCGATTGTATCAAATGCCACTCGTTGCCCTCATTGGCCCAAATTCGTTCGTTCATGGAAATCATTCTGAGGGATGGAAAGGGATGAAATTTAGTTTTACTCTACTTAAAGGTAGAAAGATACACACCTCGAGTAGTATTCCAAAAGCAGTTCTTTATCCAGATTCATGGCAAACAGTTTTTCGGGTACCGTGCCCTCCGGCAAGCGTAAATGACAGGCCTTAATCTCCAGCTCTCGTATCAGAAAGGCGAAAGGAAAACAGGCGCCCGATTCACCAAACTCACGCACTAATAGTTCAATTTTGCTAAATAGTTTTATGCTGCGCTCGTTGACCGTTCCAGGACCATCTACAACGCTATTGATAATATTACCCCAAACGGACTCAATCAGCAGAGGATCATTGTGATGGGAGCAATTGAGTATAGACAATTGGCATTCCCACAAATCAAAGGGTTCGGCAAAGTGTTGATACAGTTGGGTGATATCATAAAGAGCATAATTTAGTTCCTTGACAGCCTGAGTGGCCTCTGGATTGGGATTAGAGTGGGACAAGGCAGTCATATCCACTAGAACAGCTTTTTGTACACGGGCAATCTCCAGCTAAACAGAGAAACGACAGAAATTAGTTTTCTTTCGCTGTTAAAAGAAAAGGGAACTCACCTTATCCTCCAGTTCTTTGAGAAATATTCCATTGGTAATGGAGGAGCCCACATTTTCATTACGCATGCACATCACCGCACGCACCAAGTACTCAATGCGCAGCTCCAGCGATATATTCTCACTACGAGTCATGGCCAAATTGTCTAGAATCTGTGCCGCCTGCGAGTGATGACCATTTTTCTCATAGTATTTCCATAATAAATCAATTAAAACCACATTCTCGGGATTACGGGTGACACTGCGGCGCAGGAACTCCCCAAACGAAGGCTCCACCACATCCAAAAGTTCGCTCAGCATGTCATGTGACAACAACCATTCGTACAAGGTGACATGCATCAAAGGATCCTTAATGCGTAACGTTTGCTTGGCAATCTTTGGAATGCTTGGATACGATCTGTTATCCAAATCTTGACCAGCAGCAGCTGGGCTACAATTGAGGTAGAAGGGTCGGGAAGAGTCTTGATCGTTTTTCCGATTGCAAAGAGTTTGGTACACCTGATCCAGCATCAACTGCACCTCCTTGTAAAAGTTCATCCTACAAATTTGGATAATTAAATCACTGATCCATCTAAGTTTAGTAACCACTTACCGTGTGGCCAGGCAGGTATAACCCTCACGATCCTCAGCGGGTTCATCATTGTTATAAAAATGTATACCCACCTCTTCGGGATCACTTTTGTGCGCACATACCGCCGCCAGTTCAATCACTCCCTCAAAGAAATCAGCTGCTATAAACTGTTGACAAATGCTGTGCAATGGCAAGGTGGGTGCCGCATCCTTACACATTTGCAAAGTGGTACGCAAGGTCTGTTCCTTTTCAGCGGGAGAAATGCAATTCTTGGCATTCATTAGCAACTCGGTGGCTTTGTAGGTCACCGCATCCTCGTGTCTATACAAATTGGGACATAAATCGCGCAAATTAGTAGACACCTCTGTCACACTGGCCTTATCCTTGAGGTACAGATTGATCAAAGCGATAATAAGAAAAGCGCAAACTTCGGAGCGTGTCAGCAACAAATCCCTAAATGTGCAACATTTCAACATCTTTTGCTGCTCGGGATTGAGTTGTAGACACAGCAGTTGGAACTGATGCTCGTTGAGTATGCTCCACAAAGCCAATACCTCGCAGGCGTGTTCTGTGTTCCAAAAAAAAAAACACTTTTATTTCTATTCTGTGTTAAAAATGCGACTTCCAACTTACTGACAAACAGGTTCAAACACGTCAGCGAACGCTTCTCCTCAATCTGTGCCTGCTCTGTGATATTACGCTGATCGCTCATGGGCATTTGACCATTCGACATGACCAGCGTGCTGTAGCCATTCGATCTGCCCAAATGACTGTCATAGGGCAAACGTGAAGAGGCTGGAGTAAAAAAGAATATTAACTCTGTGTAACCAAACCCAACTATCCACTCAAGATCTTACCACTGATATCGTGCACGGAATGCACTTCCAGAAAACTGCGCAATGCACGCAAATCGCTTAACAGCAGAGTACAATCGTCTAGGGTGAGTCGTGAGCGTAAGTTATCATCGACACAATTCAATTGCCAGATGAAACGTAACAAACGCGAGACATACAGATACAAGCCATCATGCTTGGCCGAGAATACAATGGATGAAGCATTTTCATTTCCTAGGGCCGGCGCCGGTGTCTGTTGAAGTTGAGGCTGGGCAACTGTAAGTTTATTAGAGATGCATTAACAAATATGATTTGGCACTTAAAAAGAAGACTAAATGAATGACTAATATAAATATGTTTTCATCTAGCAAAGATTTGGAACCAGCATCTTTATCGATATTTTCAAAACAGTATTTCACAGAACTTTAGAACCCCAGAAAATTCGTGTGGCTCCATTACTCAAAAATATAGAACTGAATACAGCAAAAAATTCAATAGGACTATATCAAAGATTCGCATCCAGTGTTAGTTATAGGTAATAATCCACAAAAAATAAAATGTGTATGTTCCGGGCAACTTTATAGGAATCTCTTTTATGAATTATTAGTCTAAAATAATGGTAAGCATCGGAGATCAAAGGTAATCAGACAGAGTACAGAATAAGTCAAACCGAAAACAATATGAATCAGGTTTTGGGACAATCTATACCTATAAATCTGCAGTCCCGTCTGACTGACTGACTGATCATCAAACCACAGCCAATAAATTTGGCAATGATTCCACCTTCGTTTATTTATAAAACCAAACACTATGTATGAAATAAAGTTTGGAAAATTTTACCGCGAAGTGGATGAAAACGCAAATGATAAGTTTATATGCAATATTATGGACTAAGCGCAGGAGGGTAAGCGGGAGAGTGAACGATTCACAGTACACTAATTAAGTATGCATGTAGAGCAGACCCGGCCACCTTCAGCTCATATGAGCCGATGTCAGTCGTGTTTTTAAGCAAACGCGAGCGGAAGTTATGGTTGTTTGAATCGGTGAGCACTGCATTGCAAGTAAAATGTCTGTTGTCTGGAGAGAGCTCTTTTGTTCACCAACACAAGCGCAGTTTTTTGTCCTCTCTATTTGGCCGCCTCTGATGTAGAGCAAAGAGATAGGGAGAGGGATTGATGCCGAAAGTTTTTTTTTTCTTTAGAAAATAGCTTTTACACATACGGTCACCTTCACCAGCTATTGGCGCCAGCTGTGAAGTAACTAGCCATGAAAAAGCAAATTCTCAAACTTTGCCGTTCGGATCCGGCGTTAAACTGTAGGTCCCTTTCTCTTGTGCGAAAAATTTAAAGCACACACGCCAAGAGATCGTGAAAAGCTTGGCTTGGCCCCGTTGTAGGAGCTGTATAGCCAACATTTACATTTTACATATATTTTTAATCCTGATACTTTTTGGGTCCGGATATCATAAATGGGCTAATCCTGCTTTACGAACTTTACATTTGTATATTTTAATGATTTTTTTATACCCTTGGAGAGGGTATATTAAAATTTTCCGGATATTTGTAACGCATAGAAGGAAGCATCTCCAACCACATAAAGTATATATATTCTTGATCAGCATGACGAGCTGAGTTGATATAGCATTGTCCGTCTGTCCGTCCGTCCGTCCGTCTGTCTGTATGTCCGTCTGTCCGTCTGTTTCTATACTATCTCCTCCGCCAGTTTTAAAGCTATCTTAACCAAACTTTGCACGAAGTCTTTTGGTATAAATACGCTGCACATTTGTCGGAACCGGACGGAGCCGATGACTATAGCATATAGCTGCCATAGAAACGATCGGTTGAAAAACTTTTTTGTTTTTAGTGCTATAGCTCCCAACGTTGGTATTTATAAGTTTTTAATAATTTCACATGATTTCACCAAGACTTGTCGAAATCGGACAACTATATAGTATAGCTGCCATACAAACTGTCAGGCATATATCAAGCTCCAAGGGTATGTAAACTTCGGTCGAGCCGAAGTTAGCTTGCCCCTATTTTTTTTTTTTCCAAAATGCCGTTCTTTGGGAGTACTGTCAAACTTAATTTAAAGGAAGTAAAAGAATGATAAATCGTCCCGTCATTAGAATATCTTAATTATACCCGTTACTCGTAGAGTAAAAAGGGTATACTAAAGTCGTGCAAATGTATGTAACATGGAGAAGGAAGCATTTTCGACCCTATAAAGTATATATATTCTTGATCAGCATCAACAGCCGAGTCGATTTAGCCATGTCCGTCTGTCCGTCTGTATGAACACCTAGATCTCGGAGATGGTAAGATATAGAGGTTTGACATCTATGGGACAAATGCTTCTTTTATCTGCACGCAGATCAAGTTTGTTTCAAATTTTGGGCACGCCCCCTCCCGCCCCCGCAATTTGAAAAAAACGTTATATTTCCCACAGTTTTAAAGATAGACCATTTGTATCTTCTAGAGATAGTTAGTAATTAGCAAAATGAATCGATTTGCTGAAGAAATGATAAAGATCGGATGAGCGGTTCTCAAGTTATTTGTAAAAATGTGATAAATAGCTGAGCTAAAAATTGTTGCATACTTTTCAGATGTTCACCCTAAGGAACGCAGGAACACTGTTAAACATGATTTTTCATGAGTAACGGGTATATCGAAGTCGGTTAGAGCCGACTTTAACTTGCGCTCTCGTTTTTTCTGTTATTGTTATGTATCAATTTTAATTGATAATTATATTAATAATTATTAATATTAACATTATTTTAACACACATTTTGTTACTTTAAGGTTATATTATTCGGATTCTCGCCGAGAGCAATTTAAATCAAAGATTCAGATTCGATTCAGCAGTTAAAAATCAGATAGACCTACTTCCAAGGTCTACGGAGAAATGATACACGACCGCCATTTTGTTTTTGATACAAAAAACCCGAAAACCATTTGGAGTAAATGTATCAAAATATAATACCTCATTTACAAATTTTCGATTGGCCCTTCCATTTGGCCAAAAAAAAATTCTGAAAATCTCCTTTTTTTTTTGAGCTACCTAGATGTCCCCCCTTAAGGGAACCCCGAGCCCGTTTTGTTTTTGTTCTTTTGGTCAGTGACGTGAGCAGAGCGAACTGAACATTGCGTTGAGAGTTATTTACGAGCTATGTCTTAAAGCAGCGATGGCCAGCGAGAGCGAGGCCAAAAAATTCAAACTTCCGTAAATTTGATTCGACCTAATCGCTTCGAACTCTGTAAAGCGAATGACGCTTATTTGCTCTCTAATTCTCAGCTTCGGCAAGCGCTCGGGTCATGTATGTGTGAATAGCGAAATGTTGTCGCCCCCGGGATGGAACCGAGGGCCAGCGCTAGTTTAAAGGGCATGAAAATCTCTTCTATAAAGCAAGTTTTATTAAAATGTATTCTGTTTTATTAAAAAATCACTATTTTCCAAATCTTTCTTTGGAAAATAAGTGGAAAATAAATGGTTAGAGCGGTTAAAAACCTAGAGGGTTCGGTTCACGGTCCGGTTCGAGGGACCAAGAGAACACAAACTGAATTGGGTTTGCCTCCTTGATTAAATCAAAGTAAATTGAGGGGCAGGACTTGCTTCGATGAGATGATAGCTCAAAAGGTACTTCTGAAAAAGGATACCAAAACTATCGGACTGCGCATCGAACTATATACTTGTACGAATACAGAAGCAATAGACTCCCCTATAATCTGTCTAATACAATGTATGAAAGAAACATTATATAAAAAAGGAATTTTTGAAGAACAGACGTACCAAGACATATATAATGGAACCTAAAAGATAGAGGCGATTGGCTAAACCTAAGAGGCAATCAACAAACCACATCAAGGCTTTTTGCATTTTGTATTTCGCATCATCCCAATAGGAAATACTAAATTTGAATGGAGATGTAGATGGAAGTTGGGTTGGGCTAGTGAATTATTTAAAAGACAAATCTACTCTTAATGCAATTAATGTTTACTATATGGAATCTCGCAACGAGCTTGGGGCCCCGCCGGGAGCAAATTCAAAAGTGAAAATTTGTAATTTATTAGAAGTAAAAGTTCTACTTACTTGGACTAATTGGTTGACCATACTGTGCAGCGATGGGTCCGCTATTTGGTATGGGTGTGGACATAAACATGCCCATGACACGATCTCGTCTTGAAGCTTGCGTCATATTGTGTCCTGTCATTGTTTGATTATTAAACTTTTGATGCTGATAGTATGGTTCGCCTCCATACAGCATAAAGGCCTGGGTGGCCCACAGGGCCATGTCGCCTCCACGAAACTTGTCCGAGGTGGCCAGCAATAAAGCGGTGGCGCAAGCCTCTCGCTCGCCCTGCGTTTGAAAGAACATTTTGACCTCGTCATGATGCGGTCCATTGCAGGCCAATAGAACCTGCTGCAAAATGTCCGCCGCCTTCAAAAGCTCTATGATGTGTGTACCCTGATTGGTGAGCAAAGCCATTTTACGTGGAGTGCGTGCATTATACAAAGGTGACTTGCGGTGACTGCGCTGTGGATCAAACACCTCAGTTAAACCCCAAACAATGCCATCAAGACCAGCCAAAGCAGTTGATTCCACCAGATAGCTGTAGTTGATAAAGGGAGCCGAGCTGACAGACCATAGTAAGTCCTGTTCCTGCTGTTGGGTGGTGACCATGAGCAGAGTACCTTCGCTATAGTGAGCTGAATGCACTTGTTTGGGTTTATTGGTGGTGGCATTGGGTGTATAGCCAGGCGGTAGACGCACATGTAGAAGATATAAACCCTTTGGTGTTTCGATATCCGTTTGCAGGGAGGGGGGAGTTGTGGTTTGTGCTAGGCCATAGTTGTCCGTTTGCATAAAGGAGGCGGCATTAATGGCTTGCTGGGAGACATTCAAAGAAGTGGTGGAGAAGTAAAGACGTACACCGCACTGAGTAACAGCCAATAGATGCAATCCTTTTGAGTCGTCCAATTTAAGGGGACAAATTGCCTTGACGCATTTGAAAATGGAAGGATCCACAGTTCTGAAATTAAACTAGGGGTTAGAGAGGGATGGAAAGGTTAAGGGAAACACTTACTTGATAAGGCTGACAGCTTGGCTGGCTATATCATTTTGGGTAATCCTGCCCAGACGTCGAGCACAAGTATAGTCTGAACCAATGTCCCAAGCTTCAATTGAACTTCTGCCCGTGAGAACGTAAAGCAATTTGCGACTGTTATCAATGGCAATGCGTTCAATAGGATCCACTTCCTAAACAAGATTGAAGTTTTATCCCTTAATGATACAAAAAATTGATCAACTCACCGAAAACACTTTGAGAAAACTGGGCACCATATAGGACACCAAACCCTGCGACAGGTTTACCTTTTTACAACGTTTGCCAAACCAACTTGATTCCGCCTGATAATAGATCTCATAGAGGCAACCATCACGTCCACCCAAAAAGATACGTCCATCCTCGGTGCCTTGTATAACGCTTATGGACACATTGTCGGTGCCAATCACAAATATGGGACGATTCATCAGTTGCATTTCATTGTAATTGTCACAGTGCTCGTCTCCATCCTCACCGAATGTTACACCCAACACAATCACCTCAATGGGTGTGGTCAAAACCATTAAGTATTTCACATCCTTGACAAAAACCCCCTCCTTGGGCTTAACCAAGCCCACGCTGACAATCAAATGGCTAAGGCCATCATAGTAGGCCACATCGCGTGCCTGATCATAAGTCCAAATGTAAATTTCTGAATCAATGGTTAGCCAGGCACGTCCAATTTCCGGAAATAAGCCCATGGAACAGTGACATTTGATATCTGCAAGGAATTAAATATATATATAGAGATGTTTTGACTGGTGTTAAGTCTGCCTACGCTTAAAGTGCTCCAATATTTCATTTGGTATGGACGTTTTGGTCACCGTCCTCAGTTGTTTTAGGTTATGTGTATCATCGGAGGTCAAAAGCGCCAGGCTTTGGTAATCATGATCGTTGAGGCCGCTCATGGTGGCTCTGCCATGTTGACTTACGCCTGTTAACTGTAAAAACAATGTAACTTGTGGCATGTAATGTTATGTGTGTGTGTGTATGTCCTCAACACTCACCTCCAACAGTCCCGGTTTCTGTCTGTCTCGACTGTCATGCCATTCCAGCATGTTGCCTGCCGTCAACAAAAAATCCTGCTGCTGCATTTGTGTGCCATTCATTGTGTATGTTTTTGGTTTTTAGATAGAATCACCGCAGATATAATGTATTAAAACTAAGAGACGATCGTGAAAACACAATAAAAATTAGCGCGAAATGCAACCGGCTGGACCACAGACGCCGACTAGAGATGGGCAAACTTTTGTAACGAGTCAAATTATAGAACTTAAATAAGAAAGAAATTCCGCTTCAAAGAATAAAGAAAAGCATAAATAATTATAAAACCAATTACGTTTAACTTAATTACAAATGAATTCAAGGCTAATTTTGCAGCGTTGACTTAATAGTTTTGCACATCGCTAGAAATTTCTTAGTAAGGCAACGCTGCAAAGTGACAGCTATTCGTTCTTAAGGAACTAGTTCTTTGCATGAACCAAATAAAATAATTACACAAGTTTACAAAAAGAGGACAACTTTTGCAACACAGAAAATAGTTATCTTTCCTTATGTATTTTTGGTCGCTGTACTCAAATAAATTGTCCGTTTTCTTCCAGCACGTCGGGCTTACGAGATATTCGCATAAACGTGTGTTTTTGCTAGGTTTCTTTACATTTGTTGGTCCTGTGGCCACATCAAGTGTCCTGTTCAAATTACATTTGTTTTAATGAAAGCGGCATGGAATAACGTTTTAAAAAAACCAAGTACGAAGTTTTGATTTTGCTCATTAGATAACATTTTTTGGATTTGAATATGTGTAAATAATTCTGAAAAATTTTATGCTGATACTACAAATCTTGGAAAAAATAATAGTTGGTAGTCCTTTGTTTCTTCTTATTTTACATATTTTCCATTTTTCGATATCACCGCTCTTTTCAAAGTTATAGCCCAAAAAACTTTAAAATTTTACGTCACTTTTTTATCATTAGTAAATTCAGTATGGAGCCAAATTTTGATCATTTCATGCGCAAATTATTCGCTTAATCATTTCTTTCCCTTAAAATAAAAATAACTTATTTATTATATGTTATAGCCTATTTAACTGAACTGTTCGCCATGAACCAGTTCTTTTCTGTCCACCCTGGTTATACGATACAACCATCTGGCAACACCACTCACTAGAGACGTCAAAAATTTCCTTTCTTTTTTCAACCTCTTTCCGGTCGGTCTGCAGTGTGTAAGTTTCTATAGGGTTTTTGTGTAAAACTAAATTTTAAAACATCGAATCAATGCAAACGCCAAAACCAACAATGAGTGTGTCTATGTCTAGACTTAACAAAAAACTTGCAGATTCCACTCATATTTCGGCAAATGTTGCCTTAAATAACAAAATGTTTTGTTTACCCGAATTTTGTATGTGTGAATGTTAACATACAGAGTGTCATAGAAGAAATAATAATTCTTAACCGTTTCTAATACTTTGTGTTCTATTTTTTAGTGTCGTCAAAATGCGAACGATCAACTCAAACCAATGTGTCAAGATCCCCAAGGATATCAAGGCCTCAGTGAAGGCGCGTGTGGTCACCATCACCGGCACCCGCGGCACTTTGAAGCGTAGCTTCAAGCATTTGGCCTTGGACATGTACATGTCGGACAAGCGCACCCTGAAGGTAGAGAAATGGTTCGGCACCAAGAAACAGCTTGCTGCCGTGCGTACCGTTTGCAGCCACATCGAGAACATGATTAAGGGTAGGTAAAACAATCGAAAATTTAAAAAGATTTCAACATGTCTTACTTCCATGTCCAATTACAGGTGTGACTTTCGGCTTCCAGTACAAAATGCGCGCTGTGTATGCTCATTTCCCCATCAACTGCGTCACCTCAGAGCAAAACTCTGTCATTGAGATCCGTAACTTCTTGGGTGAAAAGTACATTCGTCGCGTTCAAATGGCAGCCGGTGTGACTGTTGTCAACTCCACAGCCCAAAAGGACGAGCTCATTGTCGAGGGCAATGACATCGAGGCTGTGTCGGGATCAGCGGCTCTCATCCAGCAATCGACCACAGTCAAGAACAAGGATATTCGTAAATTCTTGGACGGTCTGTATGTCTCCGAGAAGACGACCGTTGTGAAGGTGGAAGCTTAGATTTTTATAAAATGCGTTTCAACCTAAAAATGTTAATAATAAAACAATGCTGGCCGAAACTTCCAAAAATGGATAAGTGAATTTATAAGAAAAAATGGTTTTGTGATAATGTGGAAAAAGAATCTACGAATTGATGTCAGTGACGGAAAGTTAATTGTTCAGACAAATTGGTTCAAGTTTGGGTTTTCAACAACCTTATCAAATTCGGCCAGTGTCAGGAACAGATTGTATGTACTGTAAAGAACCCAAAACGTTGTACCACGGTTGTATTCCGCTTTTAGTTTCGGTGGTCACCTAACACAGGCCGAAGACACTTTTCCACCAAAATGTCCATGTGTTTCGCAGTCAAGAGCCAAACATTGCTAGAACCGATCATGGTTCAACATGGTTTCTAAAACCCTGATTTGGTTTTTGGGGCACACTGCAAAGCGGTTCGCTTCGGTTCAATCTTATTAAACTATCATCAAGTAATCTTTACTACTAAATCGAATCGGACGATTTGTTAACCAACTTTATTTTGTAGCCTCATGAGGCTTTCTTTTTCTAGTATGTGTCGTGACGCTGAGGGGTAAACAACATAGTTTTTGTGTGCTTCGAATATGTCAAGTTTTAGGAGTTCGGGAAAGTTTAATTTTCTCCCCTCATTTAAAGTAAAATAAAGCTGAAGACCATCGAATGCTGCAAGAAGCTTACAAGGAACATGCTCCAAGCTCAAAAATCATATGTCAGCACGTCAAAACCGACGACTAGACCGAATATTCAAGATGGCAAGGACATGCTCTGTCTTTGGTGGAAACAGTTGGGCGTGGTGAACTATGAGCTGCTACAACCGAGTGAAATTATCACAGGGCAACTCTACCGAACTCAATTAATACGGTTGAGCCAAGAATGACAACGCGCGAGAGGAAGAAGGATGCCTCTTTTGAAGAACTCAAAAACTGGATGGATTCATGGATCGGTTTTTCCAGATGGTATCCAAAAACTCCCAGAAAAATGTGGAAAAATAGTGGCTAGCGATAGAAAATACTTTGAAAAATTGATTGAATTTGGCCGATCGATTTTTTTCGGTTACGGTTTTTATACTCTTTACCTTAGGTACACAGAGTATATTAAATTTGTGCAGAAGTATGTAACAGAAAGAAGGAATCATTTCCGTCCTAAATAAACTTGATCGGCATCAACAGACGAGTCGACAAAAGAGCTCAGAGATGGTAAGTGATAGAGGTTTGACATATATGGGAGATAAACTTCTTATACATATGATAATATAAGGTAATCAGATAAAGATTATTTTCAATTTTTGACCCTCCAAATTTGAAAAAAAAAATCATTGAATCTCCCACAGTTTTGTAGATAGATGGTTCATTTTTTTTAGAGATAGTTAGTAACTAGCATTATTTATTGAATAAGATAAAGATCGAGTGAACAAGCCAAAAAGACCGGTGAACCCAGCTCCATTTGGAATTTCATTTATTAAGTAAAAGTTTCTTTGCGCTGTGACCCTTAAACAAATTTTTTTTTTGAATTCAACGTCAGCTCCCAAGAAAAATCGGTTTTTGTGTCATATGTGTCATCTATAGTATCTATACATTTTTGCTCTCGGCCGTATAGCTAATTTTCCATATTTGTATCCTTGTAAAGGCAGCGAGATCCAAAACTTGGGATCCAATGTAGGCTCCCAAAACATAAATCTTTGGTCTCACATATATACATACATATATGTACACAAAAGCATTTTCATTCAGAGGAAGAGGGTAACTTAAAGAAGGCGATAGCGCAAGCAAGGACAGTTTGTATACAATCTATAATTCCTTGATAGGGAACACTTAGGGGTTTCCCGGTAGGGAATGCTTAGGGATTCCATGGTTGGGAATCCTTAGAAACCACGGTAGGTAAAAGACAGACAAACATTTTTTTTCATTATATATCTATTATCTATATATATTATAGATATACAGGGTTTGTCCGAAAAGTAATAGGTATAGTAAGTAAAAGTAATCCAATCGTTACAATACTTTAAAAACTTTCAAAATCAGCTCCGTCTGCGTCGATGCAGCGCTGCCAGCGCGATTTCCAAGCATTGAAGTCACGGAAGGCATTCTTCGGAATAGATCCCCTCTGTCGTCTCAAAATGCTTGCCTTTCATCGGCCTTTTCAGGCGAGGAATAAAAAAAAAGTCCTCTGTCGCAAATTTACCGAGTTTCACATAGAATTTAATCGTGCTGCATTTTTGGCTTGCACCATTCACATCACACACATTTTTAATACAATCCTGACATGTGGAAAGTAGCTAAAATCGTGCCAATACCAGAATCAAATAGTTACTTTCGACCACTATCCATATGGCCTTTTCTGTCAAAAGCATTTGAGCAGATTGTCTCATACCAAATAAACAGATTTTTGGAAACCAATTCCCTATTAAATTTTAAATAATTGAGGAGTTGCACCACGGCAATTATAACAACTGAAAAAGTCGGTCAAGCCCGACCATAACATACTCTGTACCTGGAGTAGGAGCTGAATGCAGTGCTGCTGCTGCGTCTCTCTCTATCTCAGTCTCTTTCTCTCTCTCTCTCTCGCTCTCTCTCTCTCTAAGATTGTGCGGTGTTGGCTGTGAAAGGGTGGGAGGGTGTTGAATATCCCTATTCAAAATCAAAAATACCATTTACCAACACTACAATGTGTATTTCCTCTCTACATATAGTTTGGTCATACTTTGAACATTTGATCTCTCTCTTTACTTTGACTTCGAGAACTGTGCATGTGGCGTCGGTGTTGCAGCGAAAAGAGCTTTGAAATTAAAACTTATAAAAAACATAAAACATAAAGTTAAACTAAAGCGTTTTTATTTCTATCGAGTTTATCAGTTTTCCCAACAGGTTATGGGCCCAGTTCATGCTTAATAGATAGAAATAATTACAAATTGTGAAATAAGTTTGGTTGTGAAATTCAATTTGCACGTGTGTGTCCCTAACCTCATATAGCTGTGTGTGTGTGTGTGAATAAAGAATGGAAAAGGCAAAACGGAATATAAAGCCTTTTGACGGCGAAAAATATTCCGTTTGGAAATTTAGAATTAGGGCCCTCTTTGCAGAATTAGACGTGTTAAAGGTTATTGATGAACAAATGCCCGATAATATTGACGATAATTGGAAAAAGGCAGAGCGTTGTGCAAAAAGTACGCTAATAGAATATTTGAGTGACTCGTTCTTAAATTTCGCAGTAAGTGACATCTCAGCGCGTCAAATTCTTAAGAATTTGGACGCCATATATGAGCGCAAAAGTTTGGCTTCGCAATTAGCGGTGCGCAAACGGCTACTGTCGCTCAAACTTATGAGTGAGATGCCACTATTGAGCCATTTTACCGTTTTTGATGAGTTAGTGAGTGAATTGTTAGCTGCAGGTGCAAAAATAGACGAAATGGATAAAGTATCACATTTGCTGCTTACCTTGCCTTCATCCTACAATGGTGTAATAACAGCAATAGAAACATTGTCTGAGGAGAACTTGACATTAGCTTTCGTTAAGAATAGGCTGCTTGACCATGAAATAAAAATTAAAAGTGACAGTAATGATACGAGTAGAAAAGTTATGAAAGCATTTGTTCCAAACCATAACAACAACAGCCACAAAAGTTACTCATTTAAAAATAGGGCGACCAGACCAAAGAATGTATTCAAGGCCAAATCTAAAATTAATATTAAGTGTCATCACTGTGGTAAAGAGGGTCACATTAAGAAAGATTGCTATCATTTTAAAAGAATAACCAATGAAAAAAATAAAGAAAATAAGCAAGCTCAAATCGCAACATCACAGCACGGTTTCGCGTTTATGTTAAGAAAATTTAAAACAAGTGAGATGTCGGATAAACTTGGATTTATACTTGACTCTGGCGCGACTGACCATCTAATCAACGACGAGTTGTTATATGCTGACAGTGTGGAATTGGAGCACCCACTTAAGATCGCTGTGGCCAAACAAGGAGAATTTATATACGCAACTAAGCGTGGTATTGTGCGGCTGCACAATGAACATGAAATAATACTTGAGGATGTTCTCTACTGCAAGGAGGCGGCAGGCAACTTAATATCTGTAAAGCGCCTGCAAGAGGCAGGAATGTCAATCGAGTTTGACAGCAATGGCGTAACAATATCCAAAAATGGGTTGACAGTTGTCAAAAATTCAGGTATGTTGAATAATATACCAATTCTGAAATTTCAAGCATATAGTGTAAATGCGAAAAGTAAAAATAACTACCGATTATGGCATGAGAGGTTTGGTCATATCAGCAATGGTAAATTGTTAGAAATTAAAAGAAACAATCTATTTAGCGACAACAGGGTTCTTAATAATTTAGAACTGTCGAATGAAATATGTGAACCTTGTTTAAATGGAAAACAAGCTAGGCTGCCATTCAAACAATTTAAAGATAAAAGCCATATTAAAAGACCTCTATTTGTGGTACATTCAGACGTTTGTGGCCCAATTACACCAGGTACTATAAATGACAAAAACTACTATGTAATCTTTGTAGATCAATTCACACATTACTGTGTTACGTACTTAATGAAATACAAGTCAGAGGTATTCAATATGTTCAAAGATTTTGTAGCGAAGAGTGAAGCGCATTTTAATCTCAAAATTGTAAATTTGTATATTGACAATGGTAGAGAATACTTGTCCAATGAGATGCGTGAGTTTTGTGTTAAGAAGGGGATTACTTATCATTTGACAGTGCCACACACACCTCAATTAAATGGTGTTTCTGAGAGAATGATAAGAACCCTTACTGAAAAAGCTCGTGCAATGGTAAATGGTGCAAAGTTGGATAAAAGTTTCTGGGGTGAAGCAGTGTTAACTGCAACATATTTAGTTAACAGAATTCCTAGCAGAGCCCTAGGCGATAGTGCAACGACCCCATACGAGATGTGGCACCATAGAAAGCCAATATTAAAACATTTGAGAGTGTTTGGTTCAACTGTGTATGTGCATGATAAAAATAAAAAAGGAAAATTTGATGATAAATCATTTAAGAGTATTCTTGTTGGTTATGAACCAAATGGTTTTAAATTATGGGATGCTATTAATGAAAAATTTATTGTTGCAAGGGATGTTGTTGTCGATGAGACCAATATGACTTATTCTAGAGCTGTCAAATATGAAACAGACTTCCTGAAAGATAGTAAGGAAAATGATAATGAAAATTTCCTGAATGAAAGTAAGGAAATAAGGCAAACAAAATTCCCGAATGAAAGTAAGGAAATAAAGCAAACAAAAATCCCGAATGAGAGTAAGGAATGTGATCATGTAATATTTCCGAATGAAAGTAGGAAAAGAATGCAAACCGATCTCCTGAATGAAAGTAAGGAGTTAAATTTCCCAAATGAGAGTACGGAAAGTAAAAAGGCTAAACAGCTAAGGGAAATTGAAAGTGATGAGAATTCAAATGTAATTGATGACATTGACAACAACAATGAGGATATCGAAGTAATTAATAGAAGAAGTGAAAGATTGAAAGCCAAACCACAGATATCCTATAATGAAGACGATAACTGTTTGAACAAACATGTATTAAATTCACATACAATTTTTGATGATGTCCCAAATACATTTGATGAAATAAAATATAGAAACGATAAATCACTTTGGGAGGAAGCCATCAAAACAGAGTTGAGTGCTCACGAAATAAATAATACCTGGACAATTACAAAGAAGCCAGAAAACAAAAACATTGTTGATAGTAGATGGGTATTTTCTGTCAAATATGATGAACTAGGAAATCCAATAAAATACAAAGCACGACTAGTTGCACGTGGGTTTACTCAAAAATACCAAGTCGATTATGATGAAACATTTGCTCCTGTTGCTAGAATTTCAAGTTTCAGATTTATATTGTCGTTAGCAGTTCAATATAACTTGAAAGTCCATCAAATGGATGTTAAAACAGCTTTCTTAAATGGCACGTTAAATGAGGAAATATATATGCAACTTCCTCAAGGTGTACCATGCAGTGATAAAAATGTATGTAAATTGAATAAGGCAATTTATGGGCTCAAGCAAGCAGCTAGATGCTGGTTTGAAGTATTTGAGCAAGCACTGAAAGAATGTGAGTTTGTAAACTCTCCGGTAGATCGCTGTATATATATCCTTAACAGAGGTGATATCAAAGAAAACATATATGTATTGTTATATGTTGATGATGTGGTAATAGCAACAGGAAACATGGAAAGAATGAATAGTTTCAAAAGGTATTTAATGGAAAAGTTTAGAATGACCGACTTAAAAGAAATTCGACATTTTATTGGCATAAGAATAGAAGTGTATGAAGATAAAATTTGCTTAAGTCAGGCTGCTTATATAAAGAGGGTTTTAAATAAATTTAATATGGATAACTGCAATGCAGTCAGTACCCCTTTACCAAACAAACTAAATTATGAGTCGCTTAATTCAGATGAAAACTGTAATGCGCCATGTCGTAACCTTATTGGTTGTTTAATGTATGTAATGCTATGTACACGTCCAGATTTAGCTACTGCGGTCAATATCTTAAGCAGATATAGTAGCAAAAATAATTCTGAACTATGGCAATATTTAAAAAGAGTTCTTAGATATTTAAAGGGAAGTCTTAATATGAAATTGATTTTTAAGAAGAATGCCGCATTTGAAAATACATTAGTTGGTTATGTAGATTCTGACTGGGGTGGTAATGAGATTGATAGGAAAAGTACAACTGGCTTTTTATTTCAAATGTTTGGTTCAAACCTAATTTGTTGGAACACAAAAAGACAGAATTCAGTAGCAGCCTCATCAACTGAAGCTGAGTATATGGCTCTATTTGAAGCAGTAAGAGAAGCTCTATGGTTAAAATCTCTTCTAAACAGTGTAAATATAAAGCTTGAAAGACCTATTAAAATTTATGAAGATAACCAAGGCTGTATCAGCATAGCGAACAACCCCTCATGTCATAAACGATCTAAACATATTGACATTAAATATCATTTTGCCAGAGAGCAAGTAGAGAATAATGTTATTTGTCTTGAGTATATTTCCACAGAGAATCAACTTGCTGACATTTTTACGAAGCCGTTGCCTGCTGCAAGATTTGTGGAACTGCGGGACAAGATGGGACTGCTTCAAGATGACTGATTTATTTGTTCGTCGATGCTGAATATTACCATTTTTATTTTTCCTCATTAATGACAAAGAGAAATATTGCATTTTTAAGTTGTTAAACTAAACTACCAGATATATTTGAATTCAATTTTATGTTATAATTTTTGAAAGTGATCTGATCGGGTTTTTCTGGGTTTTCCCCGTATCCTTGCAGCGAATGCTGGATCACATTGTACATCCCAGAATGCACACCAGCCACATTAGAATAAGTGAATAATAGTTCTTAATGAATATGATTTTTAAATTTCTGTAGATGTTATTTTTGAGGGGGCGTGTTGAATATCCCTATTCAAAATCAAAAATACCATTTACCAACACTACAATGTGTATTTCCTCTCTACATATAGTTTGGTCATACTTTGAACATTTGATCTCTCTCTTTACTTTGACTTCGAGAACTGTGCATGTGGCGTCGGTGTTGCAGCGAAAAGAGCTTTGAAATTAAAACTTATAAAAAACATAAAACATAAAGTTAAACTAAAGCGTTTTTATTTCTATCGAGTTTATCAGTTTTCCCAACAGAGGGAGAGTGACGGGGGAGCTTGGTTCACTTTTTTGCTTATAACTTGAGAACCGCTCATCCGATCTTCATCATTTCTTGAGCAAATCGATACATTTTGACAATTACTAACTATCTCTAGCAGGTACAAAACATCTTTCTACAAAACTGTGTGTGATATGACGTTTTTTCAAAATTGCGGGGGCTAGGCCAAAATTGAAAATAAACTTGATTTGCCTGCAGCTATAAGAAACATTTGTCCCATACATGTCAAACCTCTATCTCTTACCATCTCTGAGATCTGTTTGTTCATACGGACGGACGGACAGACGGACATGGCTATATCGACTCAGCTGTTGATGCTGATCAAGAATATATATACTTTATAGGGTCGGAAATGATTCCTTCTCTCTGTTACATACTTTTGCACACCTGTACCTTCGGTACAGATCACTATATATGTTTGTTAATGAGCTTCCCAGCGTGTTATCTTCGTGCGAAGTTCACATGTACGCGGACGATGTTCAAATGTATATAAGTCGTCCTCTGAGTCAAATCAGTGATTGTATTAACTGTTGTAATCGTGACCTGATTTATATTAGTGACTGGGCAAAGAAAAATGGTCTTGGGCTTAACCCTGTAAAATCGAAGTGTCTTGTGATATATAAAAACCATAACCACTGACAGTCTAGATAAATTAAAATTAGAGAATATAGATATAGAGTATGTAGAAAAGGCTGAAAATTTGGGATTCACCTTTAACAAGACGCTTTCGTGGAGTGATCATTTCAACAAATCGGTGGGGAAAACATAGGGAATTTACGGCAGCTATCGATTACACAGCCATATTCAAGAAGTGAAACTAAAATGCTTGTGGCAAAAGCCTTCGTGACACCGATTTTGTTTTATGGTATAGAAGCATTTGGTAGCTGTGATGCAGCTAGTCTTAATAAACTATCTGTAGCATTCAACAATATAACATAACGTAACAACCTTTGCAAATACAATTTTTGAACTTGACTTAACATTTTTATGTGCACGCCTTTCGTAAATGGAATCAATTACCCCACAGTCTCAAGAATATCAGAAGCACAACGCAAAATGCCTGTCCGGACTTTCCAGGTGCTCGGAGACAACTGACCAGCCGCTCGTTCGTTGATTAGGAACGCCCTCTAGCAAATCCAATCGGTGTGCGCACGCTCCGAAGTACAGTCGCGGCGGAAAAAAATCAATCCTATAACTTTCCGGACAAACCCTGTATATATGTATGATTTCAAAACGATCAAAGTTAAAGCAAAGTGAAGTGCTGCCCATTGAATTTGTGGCCGGTGTTACTGTTACCCATCATAATTTTTAGTTTTCCTAATAACTCGACTATAGTGAATCTGATCTGTATCAAATATGCTTAGAAGGTGGAACGAACCATCTATTTACAACAGGGCTGCAAACCTCCTAAAAATCGGGAGGGGTTCACTCCGGGGTTCGAAACCGCGAAATTTTTTGGGTTCGGGTTCAAGGAGCAGGTTCAAAAGGTCGCTGAGCCTAGGTTCGGGTTCGAACCGGGGTTCAGGGATATCTTTGTTCTTCCTTAATTGAGAAAATATTTAAGTAATTTGAAACAAACTTAGTGCCGATTTCTATTTTTTTCAGATAGGTGCTACACTCTGCTCTTTGCAGGGTTATGTGACATATAGCTCTATGAGAAACATAAAATGAGAAATCGGCCCTTAAACATTTTATTCATAGGTGGAAGCTTAGAGGCTTGATAATATCATATTCGAGGTTGGATCTGGTGTCGACAGCGCAACAGCGTTCAGTCTATATCAGGCCTGTTCCCGTTTCTGAGTCCGATTGATCGGAAGTGAGAACATTTAAGAATTCCGATGCTGCATGGTCGAAATCGAAAACGGGAACAGGACTGTATATTTATGTTTAATTATAACTTTTAAAACAAGATACACACACCACCAAGGATGGTCTACTGTACAACTGATTCAAGAACCTCCCGGTTATATTATTACCAGGACTTCGGCAGAGCCCGTTGCAGTAAATGTTTTGGAATTGCAAAGGTCACTCAAGTGCAAGAAGTGACAACAACAGACAACGCCAAATTGACAAAAAATAGTCTTTAACACAACTGACTCTATCGCTAAATCAAATATAGATGATACTTGTGATAAAGGAACAGCTGATATAACAAATGTGATGTCTTTAAGTTCTTAACCATGATAGTTTTTTCAAAACTTTAAAGCAAAGAGATTGCTTTTCATCTTTATCAAATATAAACATGGTTAAGAAATATAAATTACTATTTTATTTATCATTCTTAAAGCTTTTGATTATTAGTTTCTTCTGAATATTATACAATGAAGCAAAAGGTAACTTTGTAAGCCGTTTTTATTGGCAAGAAAAAATTGAATTGAACACGTGTTTTGAATCGAACCATTTTATACCTACTATTTTGTGCTCCGGTTCAGGTTCGGGTTCGGGAAGATAAAAGTTGTTCTGCTCCGGTTCAGGTTCGGTTCGGACTTCACAAAAATACCGTAGTCTCCGAATCCGGAGCGGTTTAACTCCGAACCGGTTTGCAGCCCTGATTTACAAAACTGTGGATCTGAGATCTCTTCCTTTATACGAACAGAAAACGGACGGCTGATCAAGAACATAGGTACTTCTATAGGTCGGAAATGAAAATGAACATAAAAAGCGGCAGGCAACGCTTCAGGGTGAGCGTCTGTAAATGCGACAGGAGTCACAAAATGCCATAGAATTGCTTATCATTTAAGTTAGGGCTATGAAAACAGCATCTGCTAAGGCCCAACAGGTCCTGGATGATTTTAATCGTTGGGCGTACCGCTGGAACATTGCCATTAATCTTTCCTTTGCCACAAGGCGAGGGAAAGTTGCCCGAGAGCGACTTTAAGGGTTAACAGTCCTGTGTATTCGGTATCTTCACCAATCACCAAGGTATTTGGTGTAACTCTGGACCGCCGTCTGACATGAAAAGCTCTACATGCTCCACTAAACTAAAATCTTCTATAACCCAAACAATCCAGCGCATTGCGGATGCTCCATGGTATATCGCGATCGGGATGTTATGCATAGTAGCAGATATCATGAGCGAGTGGTGGACCAGACACCAACAGACTTGCCTGTGAATTGGCTAGAAAACGCCTTAACCGAAGATATTTCTTTGACCTTTGGAGGGCCCTAGGCTCTTGGCATAAATGTTCCCTTGGGACTAACCCCACTAAAGCTATCTCTCGCATAAAGTAACAAATAGCAGTGTAAAATCAATGACTATCTGACACATAGCAGCTATCTGGGAGAACAGAAATCGGCCTTTAATCCTTTATTATATCAATTGCTTCTTGTTATAACTATTTGTAAAAAGATAAAGCTTAGATTATTGACTAGGACTGGCTCTGCTCCTTGTTCACCTTTTCGCTTGGCATTTCGGATGCGGTAAAAGGTCCTTTAAGGGTACTGTATACCTTCAGAAAAATTTTTTTTGGATTTTTTTTTTATTTGCTTAAACGTTCTATTAGGATCTTATAAACATCCTGCAAAACGTTCAAGCCGATCCGAAACTCAGTTTTAAAGATATACCGATGTGTTCCAGAAATCTCTAGAGATTTAGGGGTCAGTTGTTTCTAAAAACAACCAATCCAAATGTCGGTGTTCCACAAATGTCGGAGATTTCATTTTTCGGAGTTAGCTTCGGAGTAGCTGCCAAAAAACAGCTGACTGGAAGCAATTGCGTTGTTGCTACCACGGCAGGGTTGTTGGCTTCAAAATAATTTCAATAATTGTTGGATACAAATTATTTTTGAAGTTTCTAAACCAAATGCTGAAAGCGTTTTGCCCGCGTTTGCATTAATTGCTTTGTATATTGCTGGGGGAAGGTCAGTGACAAGGGAAACAAAACCTTTCCAAAAGTTTTAGAAATGCTGCAATCCTTTTTTAATTTTTGATAAAGCGTAAGCTTCTTTTCTGCCGAGATATGCAACTGCTATTCCATATGGCATTACTGCCTCTTCCTCCGGAGTTAAATGTTGCCACCATAAAATCATCCTACAACTTTTAAAAATTAAAATAAATGTAAAAAGCGAAGTTAAAAGTCACACCCCTGACAAATTGTCTTCCATTTCGTAATTTCAAATTATCGCCGACATAATTTATCGATAGGTTTTTTTTCGATACTTCATTAAATTATGCTATTAAATCATATTTTATTAAACTGCTCATTTATCCACATAATCTTGTTAAATTTATACTTCGTTTAAGAGTATAAACATTTAATTCTGAAAGAAAAATTAAAACTCCGAAAATTTTATTGTCAAATTTGGAGAAGTTGGCAAGTTTGCTTGTTGTTGCTTTCTGCAGCTGTCAGACCATTGCATTGTTTTGGTGGACAATATTTTAAAATTCATTTTTATTACTTAAAACATATGAAATCTTTAATAATTTTAATGCAATTCGATCAGTTAAGTATTCAAGTTGTGTTCCTCATTATTCTATTTGATTCAAATTTCTTTATTAGCAAGACATAGGCCAAATGTCGTCAGAAAATGTGCAACATTTGTAAACAACCAAAAGAGGTTTCAGGAACACCGACAATTGCTTTTGGGTTGCTTTTGGGTTGTTAGAGGTTTGTAGAACACCGCCGATAAACAAAAACAATTATTTTTTCCGACCCTTTTATATGAAAATTGTTTTTATCGATCCTCGTATTTTTAGAAATTCGTATTTTTTTCCCTATTTTGGTCAAAAACTTTATAAATATTTATAAAATGTTCGATAATATGGAAAAAAAATATTTGAAAAAAAAAATTTTACTTGGAAATTTTTGGAGATTTTATTTTTTACCATGTCTTGACGCACTTTGACTCAAATTTCTGGAGAACTGCTTAACCGATTTGGATAATCTTTTTTTTCGATGAAAGTTAACACCCAAATGCACCAAATCGGATTTATACATTTATTAAAAACGATTTTTATTTCATCGAATACAGATGTCGAATCTTTAAATGCGATTATCTCGGAACCACTTTTTCCAAAATGGTTGCAAAGATTTAAAGAGTACCTGTTGACCGATTTTCAAATTCTTTGCCTTAAATTACTCCTAATACCCACCATTCTGGTGTGAACTAGGATATTTTTGATCGGTCAACAAATAACGGAGCTAGGACCAATACAGTGAGAAAAAATAGTCGATTTTCGAAATTTTGACTTTGAAACCCCATAACTACGTCATTTATTGACCGATCCAAAATATCCTAGTTCACACCAGAATTACATTAATTCTTAACAAAACCCTGTCTTCTGTTTTAAATTCAGATCATCCGTTCTCAAAAAATTTTTGCAACCATGGGCCTATGTTTTAAATTTTTGGTTAACTTTGAACAAAAATACAACAACAACCGTAGGTACAACATCAACAACAAAAATTACTAAATTAAAGTTTAACCGATTACCTATCCAATGAAAAAATCCGCTTCTTAATACCACTTATAGTTTTTGAGTAATCTAATTTTTGTAAACCTTTAAAAAATGACACCTGAAGGTATACAGTACCCTTAAACAGTTCGGTTGTAGCCGCTTCCTTATTACTTTAAGTTCCATTTAAATCAAATTTGAAGCAATTTCAGATGAGAAAATATTTATTTGAAAAATAATGCATACAAAATAATTGTCAATCAAATTAAAATTAAATGCGTGTGTTTCCTTTTGCAATGTCATGTAAGTGGTATGTGTTATGTAATTATTTCAGAGTATAATATATCAAAAGTGTAATCGTAGCATCGCTGATGTAGCCAAGTCCATTTACAGGAAGTATAGCTGGTTTTCCAAGCCCGATGACGGGGCGCGGTTGATGCTCTCGGCCACCAAAAATGCCAGTTTGTGGGCGTACTGGCACACAGCGGGAACGCGACAGGTGCCCGACCAATTGTAATACAGATGCGTCATCTTGTACGACAGCATCTGCAGCTTGTCTGCACCTAGACCCATATTGTCATGTATCACATTATAACTGGTGGGCGACACAGTCCCTTGTCGCACCGCCTGCGACACGAGGAAGAAATCGTATCTCTCCGGCAGTGTTATAACATCATCTACCACGGTGCCCGGTGGTGGATTTCTTTTGTTCACGAAATATCTCGTATTGATACGCTTGGCAACAATTATAAAGGCAAAGCGGCAGCCGGGGAGTCCCGCAGACTTGTAAATTTCATCAAGTTTAGCTTTCAGAAATTTCAACTCGGTATTGACCACCTGATGGAGTTGGCCATCACCAACTCCATCGCGGTAAAACAGTATCCGCTCAGGTAATGCACCGTGGTGCTCGCGGTAGGCCTTGAGAGCAAGGGTCATGTTTAATGACATCTGATCAGACAACTCCTGGCCCTTCATGTGCTCATTGACCGACGAGAAGTAGCGGAATGATGAGCGTAAATCCATTGTAGCCACAAGAGCACCATAACTCTTGTTCTTGTTCTTTGATGAATGGCACACATCAAAGCCAACAGTCATCATGCCACGCACTGGCAACTCAATCATCCAAGGGGCTCCCATCAGCTTGGCATTCATCTGAATAACCACCTTGGTGGCAATGGACAATAGACCACTCATTTTCTCCGGACGCGGAGCAATTACTTTCAACGTAACGACCTGGGACGGCACCGGACGATCCACGCAAGTACGCTTCTTAATACAACTGTACCTGGAAATGCAAATAAAATGGAAGGAATATTTATGACAGTCCGCGGAGCAGTCAATTGAAAACCTACTTTTCTTCGTTTATGGACTTGATTACTACCATGATAATCTGGGGGTCCTTCGCCGCCGCATTATCAATGGATTGGGAATAGGTCCCATTCCGATCGTCGGGTATTTCATCACTGTAATAAAACACAACTATAATTTTAGTTCTTCTTCCCTTGTCACAATGTGTGTTGGTACGTACTACCGCGGCTCCGAAATATGCATCTTCATGCCGCTTGCAGCACGGATGCATGTCTTGACAAACTCCTGGGTCTCGCGCAAATTACGACGTGGCGTTATCACATACCAACGCTTGATATCAACATGTTGAAACATGCTGCAGGTTCGGAACTCTTGTGTCCAATCCGCACGACTGTCGCATAGGTAACGCTTCTGATTACCAAACACAATCTTCTCGGGTGGCAAAATGCGACCAGGTATCTCAACCAAGGTTTTATCCAACTCAATGTTCCACGACTTAAGTGTATCTACGCTCTGCTTCGAGGACTGCAGGCGCTGATTAAAAACACGCAAGCGCTCAATGCGACGATCGGGAGTCAATCTGGTGTGCTCACTCATGGCCTTCATCAGTCTGAAAAACGTCAAAATTAATGCCAACAAAGAGGAAGCTTAGGTTGAGGTTCACACTTACTTGAAGTTGGCGCGCATTGCATCTGTCATTCCAGTGGCACGGGACAGCTCAGGGATCAGCATTATTAACTGATCGCTTCCACCGCGAATGCTCTTTTCCGTTGGACGTGACACAATCAGTGGTTGCTTGAAATCCCTGATGTTTATATTGTATCTCTGGAATCGAATACAAAATGGAAATGAATATCCGTACCACGAGAGGCAATAAGCGTCTTCGTTACTTTTTTATAATAGTCAACATAGGAAATGACACCATCCTTGGTAGGGAATTCAGAGCGCGGAGACACTGAAAAATCCACATCATCGACGCGATAGGTTTTATTGTTGTAGTCGGTCAGCACCACCATACCTAGAGGAGGGGAAACAAGCAAAGGTTTTAGTAAAATCTTTATGAAATAGTCTGTGAAAAATTTTGAAAAAGGATTACCCGGAGGTAAAAATAAATATTTAACAAACTAATAGGACTTATTTTTAAAACTCTAAGAATATATTAAGATAATTTTTCTATTTTAACCCAAGGAGGCTTAACCAGGTCTAAGTCGTTTTGAGTGTTAAGACACGAATCCGTCCAAGATTTTTTAGAAGCGGGCATTGAGAACACAAGGAGCACGAAATCAAACCGATTATATCTATTATCTTCCCCTCCATTACGGAAGGAGTCGTTTATAAGGTTCTAGGATCGATATAGGCAATTATAGAGGAGGAATCTGTAAGCTATCTGCCATACCTAAATTATTCCAATATATAATTTCTGGCCAATTACAACATTTTTGCCAACCCTAGTCCTAGTCCATCCCATTTTATTCGTCGGCGCTAGGTTTCAAATTTTCTTCAAGGGTAAATAAGGGATTTCTACATCGTTCACGTTTCTTCTGCAGTCCCACAGGGGTCATCTTGGCCCATTGTTATTCAACCTATTCATTAACGACATATCGCAAGTTCTTTCCCATTCAAATGCCCTTATGTACGGTGAAAATCTAAAGCAATGTGCCTCATTTGAAGAACCAGTTTCTCCGCTTCTATTACAAAGTGATTTACACGCTCTGAGTGCTTGGTGTCCCCCGAATCGTCTTTCCCTTCATATTATACTAAGTTCAATATTATGACTTTTCCCCCAGAACCAAGGAGTGTGTCTCTTCAAATACACCATAAATGATGAGCTGTTAGATCGCATATACAAGGTCGATAATTTGGGTATATTATTTGAAACCAATTTGAGCTTTAACAGTCACTTTTCTGTGACTTGCAATAAGGCGTCCTTGGATTTATTAAGAGATGGTCCGAAGAATTCAATGGCCCCTGCACCATCAAGCTCCTTTACACCTCATTGGTGAGATCAAAAAAATAATAGCACCACTACAATACATTGTGTTCTTGAAAACAAAATCTTCACATTTCTGCATTTTTTTTGGGATTTTAAGAAAAAAAAAAAAAAGCACTCGAAAATACCGAAAAAAGAGCACCATTACCACTTTTTTTTTAGTGAATCCCGTATATTTCGCAGAATTGGCTTTTGGAAAGCACGTGTTCATTAGTTTTGACTAAGATTTCATTATTTCCGTCATAAAAGTTAATAATAACACTGTGGAACACTCAAAATTGCCTGGGACTGGGACCAATAAATTGTGAAACTAGAGGCATCAGATAGCAACACCTCATACCCAGTTTTTCTGGAGCACGTCACAAACTTACAACCTCTGTGTTGCTGGTTAAAAAAATATGAGAGCTCAAAAAATTTTGGAAAATTCACCAAAGTTAAAGGGAGTCACCACCATTGTTATACCAAATTCCCGCCTCCAATGGACAAGCGGTTAGTACCCCGCCCATAAAGGTCTAACTTAGAAAATGGAATTAATGGAAAACCACTCGATAGAATTGTACAAGATTTTAACTATATTGAGATACGGACTTATTGAATGTGTACTTAAGAGATGGTATCATGCATCGAAAAACCGCGATGATGGGTACCACATGTGGCAGTACTCTTTATCGAGGCAATATAGGCCATAAACTAGAGATCAAAATAGACCGAACTGCGTTTTCAGTTTTACCAATAAACGCTTGGTTCGCGGTTCTTAGGCATTTATATACTAGCAATTGCCTTCGAACAACATTGACCATTTAGGTGAAACCAGTTTCACCAAAATTATGGAATTAATCTTATGAGTAAAGTGCTTCAATACCAGCAAAAAAACAGATCGGATCAATTAAATACATCAGTTCAAGGCATCTTCGCGTATCGCGGTTTGTCCACCAAAGACATTTTTAAACTAAATTTTTTGTTTTCTTAATGGAAATGACGACTTTTATTCATAGGATTTATTGCATAATTTTGGAGACGCTCTTGATATCCCATATGGTCAATGTTGTACAAAGATAGCCATAGCCCGTGACTTAAGCGTCCGATGGTGAATCCAAAAACGCAGTTCGGTCTATTTTGATCTCTAGTTTATGGCCTATATTGCCTCGATGATGGGTGCTGTCAAATGTGGTACCCACCATCGCGGTTTTTCGATGCATGTTACCATCTCTTAAGTACACATTTTATAAGTCCGTATCTCAATATAGTTAAAATCTTATACAATTCTATAGAGTGGTTTTCCACTAATTCCATTTTCTAAGTTAGACCTCTATGGGCATGGTACTAACCGTTTATCCGTTGGAGGCGGGAATTGCTAGTATAAAAGTGCCCATTAAACGCGAACTTGACGTGCTCCAGAAAAACTGGGTATGAGGTGTTGCTACCTAATGCCTCTAGTTTCACAATTTATTGGTCCCAGTCCCAGGCAAAAAAAAAAAGTTGAATTTTGTTCCACTGTGTAATCAACTTGCGGAGAAGTTGGTCAATTGGTAGGATGCTCCAATAAAAGTATTAAAAACGTGTTAAACTATGAAGAAAAGATTGAAACACGCGAAGGAAAACGGTCTATGACCCTTTTAGGGCCGTTTTCTCATGTTGCTGTTTTTGCAAATCTAGGTGGATTTCTTACACATACATGCAACGAAATGCAGCAAATCCACCTAGATTAGCAAGAACAGCAACATGAGAAAACGGCCCTTACTGTCATAAGACTGATTCGTCAGAGCAAGTAGGATCACTTTAAGCCTGCTGCCCAATTTATAAAAGAGCTTAAAATAAATGCGATGGACCAAAAAGTTAGCACATATGTAATCTTAGGCAAAATACATAAATATTGACGGCTCAATAATGGAGAAAAATTCTATGGTCAGGGGTGTCCAAAGTGGTTATGTTTGGTGGAAAGGGATCTCGATCATACGTTAGACGTCCAAGGAACACAGAAAACAAACCCAAGTGCACCAAAAATAAAATCAAGCATTGAAGGGTGTAGTGTAATGGTATTGGCGTGATTCTTGTTCTATGGATTAAGTCCAATACGTTGGATAAAAACCATCATGGATCAGCACATGTATGTGAATATCATGGAGACAGGGCAAACTCTGTGAACGTTTTGGAGTGGCCTGCTCAGACGCCTTGACCTGAATCCCATCGGAAATCTGCGCTTCCTGAGAAGCAATTACAAAGTCCCTTAAAACGATGCCACCACATAGATGATTTCATGCCAGAAGCTGTTAATGCAAAAAAAAAAAAAAGGATTTACTATTAATAGTCTAAAATGGCTTCCTCACTGAAGCACATTTTCAATAAAGTTATCGTCATCAGTGAAAATTCAATTTCCTGTCCTCATTGTGTTGCTCCAGCATTTCCATTTTACAATTTACAAAATGATTAGAATTAATTCGGTGGCCAAGCGAACCATTGTTTTGGTCTGACTAGAAGGCTTGTAGTCTCTTGAGTCCAATTGAAACTACATAAGAAGTTACTAAGGTCTGCAAGACTTTGCATTATGATTGATACCAAAAGAGGTTTTAGGCAGGGCGATACCTTATCGTGTGACTTCTTTAATCTACTGATGGAAGATATACTGCGCAAGTGCCGGCATGCCAACAGAACCGGCGGATTTATTCATAAAAATCTTATGCTACTTGCATATGCCGATAATATAGACATTATCGGCAAAACCACACGGGCAGTAAGCAAGGCGTTTTCAGAAATTGAGAAGGAGTCTAAACTAATGGGTTTAGCGGTAAATGAGGACAAGACGAAGTACCTAGTATCCGCGGACAGAAATTCATTGCGACTTGGACAATCTGTTACAATGGGAGAGTACAACTTTATTGTTGTGGAGGATTTCGTCTACGTCGGAACGACGACAACCAGCAAGAACAACATCAGTGTGTAAATCCGACAAAGAATAACTCTTGCGAACCGATGCTACTATGGGCTAAGTAGGGAGTTTAAGAGCAAAGACCTCAAGCGAAGAACAAAAATAGCCCTTTACAAGTCGCTTATCATCCCAGTTCTGCAATATGCGGATGAAGCGGCGATTGGCGTGTTGGAAAGAAAAATTCTTCAGAGGATTTATGGACCTTTATGGGGACACCTGTCTGGTCAAGAGCATAAAGGAACAACAGCTGCGCTGGCTAGGACATGTCGCCAGAATGAAGGAAGAAGCTCCAGAAAAACAAAGCGTATAAATCGAAGGCGGATGACTATGGGGCGGCAAGCATGGAAGGCCACCACTAAGATGGGAAGACCAGGTGCGGGAAGACACTGTCAAGCTTGGTGTGACCAACTGGTGGCTGCACGCACAGAACAGAAGCAAATGGAGCGCCTTAATCGCAGAGGCCCAGACCGTCAAACGGATGTAATGGCCAATAAAGAAGAAGAATGTCTGCAATTCATTGTGTAATCATTGATATTATTAAAAACTATAAATTAATTTGAATTAAAATTAAATTTCAAATTGTTGCCATTTGGCGCGCCTTTTTTAATCCAATGTATTTTGAATCCAATCCCCACCAGGCCAATGTTAATAGTCAAAGTAAGTTGATAGACACATGAAGGAATCATGACAGGAAAATGTGAAGTTTATTCCATTATTTAGTTGCCGAACTGCATTCTTCAGAACAATGAGTGAGTTTGTGCTAACAAATGACAAATAGTTTTAGTTTGAAAATGTTTACCACATCATGGCCTACACTTGGCCCCAATTAGGTTAGAGATTAATATTTATAATAAAATATCCGCGAGGGCTCGCGTTAACGCGAGGTATCTCTATCTCCAGCTCGCGTTAACGCGAGGGCTCTCCAGCTCGCGTTAACGCGAGGAAATTCCAGCTCGCGAGGGCGATGATGACCACTTCGTCAACTAGCCAAAACTTAACTTATAACAAGACAGCGGATTATATGCAACTTTTTAAATGAAGACGGATTAAGGTGAAAATTTGGATTTGGACTAATTAAATAACCCACTTTTCATTGAAAACTGCATATTCAATATATGCAAAAATTACTATAAAAAATAGATAAATGACCAATATAGACGGTTAAATAGAAGTTTAAGACCGAACGATCAAAAAATCTCGAAAGATGAACATTTTTCATACAAGCTTATAATGGTCCAACACCGCAAAATTTGCCAAAATTTCATTTGAGCATTTAAAAAAAGCAGACGTTAGTAAATGCAAGGTGTACAGTAAACGTTCTAAAATATTGAGAAGTTTTTAAATTTTTCATAAAACCTAAGATTATCATAAAGATTTAATAGACGGCAAAAGTACACGAGTAAATAGTAAATAGTAAAGGAACAAATGATAAAAATCGCGAAATAACAAATTTGAGTTTAGGTTATCATAAAAAAGCGTAAGCCGGTAAGTAAAAAGGAGGAGCAGATCACGCGAAATTTGTCAAATTTTGCATTTGAGTATCTCCGAAAGAGCAGGCTTTAACAAAAAAGAGAGTGTGTGTCATGAGACGCACGGTACGAGGAAAGCTCTTTACGATGAATCCGATTTAAGTAATGGAAAAAGACACATTTGGATTCTGTATTAATAAATGTTAAATTATCAAATATTAGGCCACTCTCAAAACACTGTAAAGTCACTGTTTAGTCACTGTTAAGTCGCTTTAGGGAACTGTAAAGTCACTGTTAAGTAACTGTTAGTTCACTATTAAGTCAGTGTTAAGTCACTGTTAAGTCACTGTTAAGTCACTGTTAAGTCACTGTGAAGTCACTGTTAAGTCACTGTTAAGTCACTGTTAAGTTACAGTTAATTCACTGTTAAGTCGTGTTGTGCCACTGTTAAGTCTCTGTTAAATTATTGTTAAGTCACTGCTAAGTCACTGTCAAGCCACTGTTAAGTCACATTTAAGTCTCTGTAATGTCTTTGTTAAGTCACTTAACAGGGAAGTCACTGTTAAGTCTTTGTCACAGTCAAGACACTGTTAAGTTACTGTTATGTTAATGTCCCCACACGATCCCCTCTAGATCCGCTCCGGATCCCAACTAGAGCCCATCAGATCCCCTCTACCACCTGCCCTCAAACCCCTAAAAGTTGATCTCCCGCATATCCCCACCAGATCTCCACCAGATCCCTACCTGATCCCCACTAAATCCCCACCAGATCCCTACCAAATCCACACCAGATCCCCACCAGATCTCCACCAGATCCCCACCAGATCTTCACCAAATCCCCACCAGATCTCCACCAGATCCCCGTTAGATCCCCACTAGATCCTCACCAGATCCCCACCAGATCTCCACCAGATCCCCACCAAATCCACACCAGATCTTCACCAGATCCCCAGTAGAACCCCACCAGATTCCCACTAGATTCCCACTAGATCCCCACCAGATCCCCATTAGATCCCCACCAGATCCCCACCAGATCTCCACCAGGTCCCCAGTAGATCCCCACCAGACTCCTACCCAATCCCCACCAGATCCCTACAAAATCCACACCAGATCCCTACCAGATTCACACCAGATCCCCACTCGATCTCCACCAGTACCAAACCAGAGCTCGCCATGTCCCTACCAGATAACCGCCAGATCATCACCACATCACCAACAGAACCCCACCAGATCAGCACCCAATCCCCGCCAGATCCTCACCAAATCTTCACCAGATCCCCACCAGGTCTCTACCAAATACCCATCACCTTCCCCCACTTCCACCTCACACTATCCCACTCCACACACAACCCACCTACTACTACCCGGTAATGGTAAAAGCAGCTGATTTTGCAAATACAAAATACAAAACACAAAATCAAAGACATACCCCAAAAGAATCTGTCGCAAAGACATACCCCAAAAGAATCTGTCGCAAAGACAAAATTTTTCAAGATTTACCCCCCAGTCTGACGTCCGTAAAAGAGCTTCGCTCTAATAAGAGGCGTAGATGGAAGGGTCCAAAATTTGCCAATTTTTCGTATGACCTAAGGTTATTATGAATATTCAATGGATGGCAATGTAGACGGGTAAATAGGAAGTGTAGATGGAACGGCTCAAGGAATCGCACCATTTGAGAATTTTTCATACGTCCAAAGATAATTTTGAAGTTTAAATAGACGAGTAAATGTATAAAGTGTAAGACGTACTGCCAAAAATTAATATTTGAGGTTGGATTTTTCGCTAAATTTGCAAAATTTTATGAGTTTCGGGAATTATCAAGATTTATTAAATGTCGATTGTAGACGCGTAAATGGCTCGTTACTACGGTCCAAAAAGTCGCGAAATTGTATATATAATGTGGATCAAGATCGATAGACTGTCAAAAAGATTTAATAGTTGGGAACTAAAGACGGCTAAAAAGGAAGTGGGGAAATTTGCAAATCTGAAACAAACTTGATCTGCGTACGGCCTATACCTATGTACATGCAAAAATTTGTATCTCTATCTCTTATAGTCTCTGAGATCTATTCGTTCATGGCTACTCGGCTGTTGATGCTGATCAAGAATATATATACTTTATAGGGTCGGAAATGCTTCCTTCTCCCTGTTACATACATTTGCACAACTTCATGATCCCCTTTTACCCATTTTCAATGGGTAAAGGGTATAAAAATGTGATTAAAATATCTTACTTTCAATGAAATTTGATAATTGATTTGAAATATGTAATTATATATATATATAAATAGAACTCAAATCAGACGTGCTGTTCAAAAAACGTTATGCCACTTTGTGTGGCTTCTAGTTGAAATGATCAGATATATAAATACTTTGTTATAGTTGCGCTTTTTTTTTTTTTTTTTTAAATAGTTATTGGTGTCTTATGTGCTCAGCATTTCAAACAACTCTTTCAACAGTGGCTAAAATGGCATTAACGGAATATGTTTCTTTGATTTTCGCGTTTAAGTCATAAGAATTAGAAGCAGCCTTCAGATTGCTTCGCCTTTCGGCTGGTGGTAGTGGCTTCCTCAATGAGCCTTCTCTTGATTTGTTTATACTGGGATATGTTAGGTAAGAAATTGTCGATTTCGGTTGAGTCGATATTGTTGGCAAACAAAAATCTTCTCATTGTGGTCGATCTTTGGATCAAGTTGTACAGTGTAGATGTCTAGGAGCTCACTCCCTTAATGGCGGAAGAGAAAAACTTAGCATGCCAAACTAGCATTTAAACCTCGATTTATTCCCATTTGTCTGGAGAGCACCTTAAGAGTTTGTGTCTTCGCTCTTCTGAAGGCTTTAATGACTATCAGTTTTTTTTCCCCACAATTTAATAGAATTTTTTTTTTGCTGCTGATATATTAAAACTTTTGATTTCTTAATAATGCAATGACCACTCACCGATTACTTCACGCTTGAATGCGCCCTGATAGTCGTCGTTATCACGAATTGCATCCGACAGAATATTATACAAATTGTCCGTTCTCATTACCTTGTGGGTAATCTCAGTGCAAAGCAATATATCCGACTCATGCTGACGAATCGAAGTCTGATATCCTGGCCATAGCTCCATGCGGTAAGACTCCAGGTTTACCTATGTGTAAATCGTAGTATCATATATATTTTGTTAGGCTAAACTGTAAATACCTTTGCCTGAGGATCAAAGAAGTTGCGGGAAACCAGTTGCAGTTGTAGCCCCTCCATGGCTTTACGCAAAATCAAATTTAGAACTTGAAATTGCTGATTGTCAGCTGCTTCCACTGTTCCAACTTGTTTAATCTTGATGCTAACTTTTTCGCCCGAACGAGTCTCGGCCAAGAGCTCCAAGACATTCTTGCTATTTGGCAAGGTCTTGAACAGGGTGGAACAAAACAGCACAGTTCCATCGAAAATGTAGCCGCCTAAAGTTTCGCGATGAGAGTATATCAAGCCACGACGTATACGTGTGTTATCGATATCTGGCTCAAAGTCAACACGATACTGATAGATGGTCCAGTTAGGGCGCTTCAGTACCTTAAAATAATTGGTCTGGACAGTGATTCTGTTGCCAGAAACCCCACACTTCGTTTCGAGTTCCTGGGGACGAGAGTGCACAACATCCGTAATTACGCGACGACCACGAACGGAACCACGGGGATCACCTGGTAATGAAATGAAGATTTTTCTATAGTCTCAATTAGTTATAAGAAACCAAAATATCATACCTTCGGCCTGTGCAGCCATCGTGGGAGGCAATTTCTGCGATATTGTTTCTTCCTGAGGCAATTTCTGCGATATTTTCTCAGCCTGACGAGTTTGCAAAGGAGCTGTTTTCTTCACACCACCTGTAAATGTCCCTGAAGAGGAAATCATTTCACTACGGGTCGATTGGGATGATGACTGAGAGGATTGGCCCTGTAGAAATGTAATTACAGAATTAGTAATAGATTTTTTGCGATGTCATATGTGTAATTAATTTATTGTACCCAGGCTTAGGAAAATGAGAAGTGATAATGTTTCTTGCTATGAGCAAAGCGAGATGAGCCAAGCGAGTTCCATTGGTTTATATTAGTTATTAGTGTGCGCTTGATGGATTATATACAATTAATTTCACTCAATCGATATCCAAATAAAAAAGGAGGGTTTAACATCACTCGGCAACAAAATTAGACCTTATTCAGTATATTGAAGGTGTGGGGGTGATTCTAAATGATTTTCGTATGCTGAAAACGAATCTGTGTTCAGAAATGGTCCAACATGTCAAAATTTTCAGTAATGTGAGCTTGAAGTTGCAAAAAAAAACCTTTTTCGACTCTTTTCGACGCATTTTGTGGGGAACTGATACTTTTGTGTTGACTCTCTTTGATATTTTTGGAAAATACTACTCCTTAACTTTGAAATAAACAATCCCAAACAACTGTACAATTTTTTTTCAATAAAGATATTCAATTTCTGGTAATTGCATACATTTTTACAAAATATCTATTATTTTATGGATGTATGCAATGGGTTTTGTTGAAAATTATCTTGAAATTCTATACATATTTCTAGCCTGCTGTATTGTTTCAGCAGGGCATTCCTTTGGGCAGGAGACAATTTTGTTAATTTATTATTATTATTGAGACTGTCAATTCAAAATGGTATATCTCAGGTTAAAAAATCGTAAATATTTTTTTTATTTTTTTTTAAAGTTAAGAAATGGTAATTTACGAAAATAATAAAAAGGAGTCCAAACAAAACTATAGCTTCCCAACAATCGCGTCTAAAAAGGGGTCAAAAGCAAACTTTTCAAAACCTTAAGCTCAAATTACTAAGAAATCTCGATGTGATGGACCTTTTCCGAAAGTGGACTTGAATCATTATAGTCAATATGGACAAAAATCATCTAGCAGCACCAAACATCGTTCTTGCACATTGATGTGTTAGTGCCTTTGAGCAAGTATCATAAGCATGGGTTGCTTTTAGAAAAGGGGAATTTCACACTTGAACTAAATAAAATAAATCAACTTCAGCTTTTACAATGACTGAAAGAAAGAACAGAGCTCTTTTAAAACGAAAAGTCTTTTCTATAGAAACAAAAATACAAATTCGAAAACGTTTAGACAATGGGCAAACTGCCACGAAAATTGCAAGAAGTCTTGACTTTAATGAGGCAACAGTGAGCACTATGAACAAAAATAAAAAGAATGAAACTGAAATACGACGTGCAGAAAGGATTGGGTGATACATATATCTACAAAATTTACTAGTAGAGCGCACGTGCACCTATTTTGGAGAAAAACGGAAAGAGCACTTAGCATTAGCTACACTGCTCTCCACTTGAATAGGACACCCTGTGTGCTCTCTGTACAACTGCTCATTACGCGAAAACGAAATGGTAAAATTACGGTATTTTCCCATATTATCTTTGTGCAAGCATTCTTCGCTCTTTCTGGTATATTCCAAGTTTTGGAATATAATCGTTATAAAGTTGTTTGCACTTTATGTGAGCATTCGCAAAAATTCAATGGAATTTTTGCGCCACTTGAATAGAACATGCATTTTATTTGGTCGGTATCATTGGCACGTGCATACAAATTTTGGTTTACTTAAACAGTTCGCTTTATTTGAAGTGTGAATTAAATTAAAAAAATTAAAATGGGGCGTGGCACTTCATTATCTGAGTCGGAAAAAGGAAAAATTCAAGCTTACAAGGATTCTGGCCTATCTATTGCCAAAATAGCGAAAAAATCGACAGGAGCCGTCACGTCATAGCAAATTTTTTGAAAAATGAGTCCAATTATGGTAAAAACATGCAGGGCCGTACCCACAGTGTGCTTACTAGCGCGGACAAGCGACTTATATTAAGAGAAGCTTCTAATTCGCACGACTCTTTGGCAAAGATAAGGGAAAAATGCAACGTTAAAGCAAGATTGACAACCACGCGTCGTGTTATTAATAATGCTCCACACCTGAAGAGACTTAAAATCAAGAAGAAGCCCCCTCCTAACCCGGCTCGGAAGTTGCAACGCCTTGTTTTCGCTCGCGCACATGTGACCTGGACTTCGGAGTGGCATCGTGTTGTCTTTTCGGACGAAAAACAAGTTTAATTTGGAGGGTCCGGATTGCTACAGCTACTATTTTCATGATCTTCGAAAAGAACCACACCATCTTGACAAGTTGCACAGCTGTGCTGGAGGTATTATGGTGTGGGGGGCTATTTCCTATTATGGCACCTGTGAGCTTAAATTTGTTCCAACCACCATGAATGCGTTGTGTTATAATGGTAACTTGAAAGAGGCCTTTACACACTTCCAAACTCTTTTTGGAAATCTAAAATGGATTTATCAACATGATAATGCCCCTAAACATACGGCCCGGATTGTTAAATCGTATATAGCGAGCCAAAACGTGGAATTATTAAACTGGCCACCCTATTCACCAGACTTGAATATCATTGAGAATGTGTGGGGGGGATGACTAACACGTCATGTATATGGAGCAGGTCAGCAATATTCGAGCGTTCCCGAACTAATTGCAGCTATCAAATTGGCATGGAGCTCGATTTCGTTGAATAATTTGGAAAAATTGTATGCATCCCTTCCAGACCGAATGTGTGAAGTTTTGGAGAAAAAAGGTGGCTCAACACACTATTAAAATTTTTTTTTTGTTAAAAACATGTTAATAATTTCTAATTTAAGTTATATTGATAATTGAAAAGGATTGAAATATTCTTAAATGGATTTTAGATAAAGTGTCCTATTCAAGTGGTGCAAAATGAAGACTCCACAATTTGTTACTTATTGGTTAGCAATGTTTTTTGAATACTTACAACTTTTGAATAATTTTGTAATTTTCGTACAATTACTACATATAAATAAACTTTATAAGAACACAAAATTTATTTTCCCAGATGGCTTGGTTTAGCAGCAATTAACTATAGAAAATCGACTTTAAAGGTGTTCTATTCAAGTGGCGAGCAGTGTAAGAAAAAACGATCTCTTTAAGCCAGCGGATCATTCAGGAAAAAGGCTCTCCGGAGTTATAGCAAAATGGAGAGTTCTTTTCCAGCATAGATTCCGTTGCTATTAATGCGAAAACGGTTCTCTATTCAAAGCATCGATGATGAAGCTGCTACCTCATACCCAGAAGTTAGTCAGGGGTTCATTGAAGAAGAGGTACTCTTGCCTGACCCAAGTTTTCAATGCAGATGAAACTAGACTTTTTTCTTATTTTTAAAAGAAATTAAGGTGTCAACATGAAATGGTTGCTGGAGGAAACAACTATGGTCAGAGGTGGTTAAAAGCCATGAAATAGAAGTGCCAAAATGTGGATTCCAGGATAAATTGGACCTTGCTCATTCAATTTAAAGTGAAGTTTTCGAGAACATGGCATTTGATGATGCGCAACAGTTGTTTGAAGATGAAGCAATTAATGACGAATCATGGCTTGAGATTGTTGTGAATGAAGCAAACAATTCGAACTCAGCAGCTCTGAAAACCCAAGCCTGAAATTGTGCTATGTATAAAGAAGCTTTAAAAGCCACCAAACAAAAAAAGAGTGTGTGTCATGAGACGCACGGTACGAGCGAAGCTCTTTACGATGAATCCGATTTAAGTAATGGAAAAAGACACATTCGGATTCTGTATAAATAAATGTTAAATTATCAAATATTAGGTCACTCTCAAATCACTGTTAAGTCACTGTTTAGTCACTGTTAAGTCGCTTTAAGGAACTGTAGTCACTGTTAAGTTACTGTAAAGTCACTGTAAAGTCACTGTTAAGTCGCTGTTAAGTCACTTTAAAGTCACTGTTAGGTCACTGTTAAGTCACTTTAAAGTCACTTTAAAGTCACTGTTAGGTCACTGTTAAGTCACCGTTAGGTCACTGTTAAGTAACTGTAATGTCACTGTTATGCCACTGTTAGGTCACTGTTAGGTCACTGTTGAGTCCCTGTTAAGGCTACCTACCTGTTAAGGCACTGTCAAACAAAAAACAGTTTTCAGCACAGAATTCACAACTTGACCTTATAATGCAGCCACTCTTTGCACCCCCACTCCCCGTATACCCACAATATCCCCACCCGACAAACTCCAGATCCCCACACGACCCCCAGTAGAGGCCCTCCATATCCCAAGTAGAGTTCACCAGATTCCCACCAGCTCCCAAGCAGATCCCCACTTGATCTCCCCCAGATCCCCACCAGATCTCCACCATATTCCCACCAGATCTCAGCCATATCCCCACCAGATCACTACCTGATCCCCAGCAGATCTCCACCAGATCCCCACTAGAACCCAACCAGATCACCACCTGATCCCCATACCCCATCCATACCAGATCCCCACCAAACCTCCACCAGAGCCCCACCAGATCCCCCTAGATACCTATCAGATCCCCACCAGATCTTCACCTGATCCCCACCTGGTTCCCATCAGATTCCCACCAGATCCCTACCCAATCCCCACCAGATCCCTAACCTGATCCAAACCAGAGCTCACTAGGTCCCTACCAGATAAAAACCAGTTCCCCACCACATCATCACCAGAACCCCACCAGATCAGCACCAAATCCCCGCCAGATCCTCACCAAATCTTCACCTGATCCCCACCAGGTCCTTGCCAAATACCCATCACCTCGGAGGTGACACCTCCCCTCACTTGCACCTCACACTATCCCGCTCTACACACAACCCACCTGCTACTACGGTAATGGTAAAAGCAGCTGATTTTGCAAATACAAAATACAAAACACAAAATCAAAGACATACCCCAAAAGAATCTGTCGCAAAGACAAAATATTTCAAGATTCACTCCCCCAGTGTGACGTCCGTAAAAGAACTTCGCTCTAATAACCGATTCTTTTGAAAAGGAGGCACCACAAAAGAAAACATGTTGAAACGTCGGCTTAATCTATAAATGACACCAAATGCATTTAAAATTTGATGTAAATTGAAACATAAAATCTGCTTACTTTTAAAAAAATATATTAATTATGCATTAAATTAATATGCATGATTTACAAATAGAAGAAGCTAGGAATGCAACAAAAAATAACGTGCGAAATGAGCGAGTTCAAGCGAGAAAGCGGGTTGCAAACCGCTTTGTTGAATGCACTCGCATATCGGCTCCGCTCTCTCTACAACTCCTTTTGAGCAATTTGTTTAATAGGTTGCAGTGGTTTATCGCCCGTTATCGCCAAATATTATTGCATCGCTTCTCGCGCGAGGCGATTTTAAGGTGAAATCGAAAAAAAAAAACTTTCTGAAAAGTTGTTAACCACATTAAATTTCAAGATCTCCTTTTTACATTGCTTCACACCTAGTTGGTATGCTAGTAGAACTTAACTGCTAGGAAAATAGCAATATTCCGATGAGTTGGCCAACCACAAATATTAGCTTTCTGAAGCTAGTTGAAATCCAATTGAAATTTATCTGGTTATAAACATAGCTCGCAAATAACTTTCAACACATTTTTCCATGCGGTCAGTCTCACATACAAACAGAAACAATCAAAGCACACACGCTCTCTCACTGAGCGGAACACTTTTCTGCCCCGCTCTTGTGTTTTCTGTTTCGTCAGTTCGCTTGAGCAAAACGAACGAGTCTGTCCGCCAATAACAACAGAGAGAGACACTTTTGAGCGAGTGCTCAGTAAACAACTGTCTGGAAATGAGCAGAACACTTAAAGTGTCAGAAAAAAGTGTTATTTGTTTTGTTTGGCGGAGGGCTCGAGAAGGTGCAATTTTTATATTTGTACATATGTACATATTATAGTTTATACATTATATGTAATGAATATAAGCTTGATTATTTATGTTTAATATTTATTAAGAAAAACGCTCCATAACTTGTTGACTGAGAAACACACACACAAGCGCCACGCACACATTTAAAGATGACATTTTGTACGCTTGCTCCCGGCAAATTGATCAGTTAAAGACATGAGCAAAAGTGAAGCGAAAAAAGCGCTCAATGGTTGAGCGAAGACACCTATTGAGCAAAATAGAATTGAAAGTGTCTTTCGCTCCCTCCACTCGTTGTGTCTGTACCAAAACTGTTTTGTGCTGACACGCTGAAAGTGTTGACAGTTTTCTGCGAGCTCTGGTTATAAACGAATGAGTGAGTTGTCTGACAATGGACGACTTCAATACATATGTATACAGATATATTTCTGGTCTAAACTAGACACTTTCCCTGCAGCGTTGTTGCAAAGAGTTTACCACATATTTCTTGCAAAAGCTTCATTGTAAAAACTTTAAACTCTTTCCTCACCTTGTTGTTTGTTGCTAAAAAAAAAAAACTGAAATACATATACATACATGTGTGAATGTGTGTATGTATGTATATGGGGGGGAAAAGTAACTGGAATAGGCCTACATACAGTATTTGTGGACATTATTCCTAAATTTATGTACATGGTTGACATGCTAGCATTCATACATATGTATGTATATACAATGTACATATGTGTGCTTACAAATGTCAAACTTTTCCAAAATGAACGCCATTTTGTTTTCTTTTTTTTGACAAACTGCATATATATATCAGAGATGGGCATGCACACATACCGTCACACTTTTCACACGCATACAAGCACAAGCAAATATAAGTAGCTGTCAATGCTTATAGCGTACGTGTGATTTTTGCAGTCGGCCGCGGCAGAGGCCTAATGCACGCGCTGCTTGGTGTGTGCATTGGAACGTCGCGTTGCGCCCATCTGATATATATATATATATATATATTTAAGTACATATATACACATACGTATGAAAAATTACTGTATATGGTGATTTCCTAGTTTTTCACAATAACCCTAAAACTTTAACCAGTTTCTTTATTTTGGAAACAATTTTTCGCATGTCAAGACAACGTTGAATGAGAGAAGCTTGGCTTGGCCCCTTTGATGCTGTATAGCCAATGTTTTATTTTACAAAGTCGGAGCATGGCTGATAGTCACTTCATCGTTTTTCAATAAAACTGCATATGCACATAATGAAGTACATACATACATACATATGTACACATTCATATGAAAAATTACTGTATATGGTCACTTTAAAGCAGTGGTGCACACAATTAATTTTTCGTACCACATGTGATACGAATTCATAATTCTGCCAGCGTCGCAGCCAACACACGCATAGGAGAGAGAGAATACGTGTCTCTATAAAATGCACGCACACACATATGTGTGTTTGTTCGTAGCCTATATTTGACATAACAACGTTTACTTCGTGTTGCTCTGCTACGCACACCAGCGCAAATCATGATAATGTGAGTCTGTGCACCACTGCTCTAGTCATTTTTTTATTCTCATATTATACATACATACAAACAGAATGCCTGTACCAAACTTTACGCTTTTTTGGATATGCTTATGTATGTAAAATCGCGACTGGTCTTGCTATAACGGTGTTTGACGTGAAAAATATAAATGGCGAGCACTTTGATATTTAAAAATATTCTTTGTTGATAATGAGCAAAATTACTGTATATGTACGTACATATTTATACATAATACATACATATGTACACATACTTATGAAAAATTACTGTATATGGTCACTTTCCAGTTTTGCACAATAACCCCCCAGCCCGTTCCTTTTTTTTTCCTTTTGGAAAATATTTTTCACAGACAACGGAGAAGAAAAAACTAATATCAACTGAAATTTTCTCTATCCATTTTTGTATTCACATACAAACAGAATGGCTGTACCAAACTTTACGCTTGTATGCATATGCTTATGTACGTAAAAACACGACTGATCTTGCTATAACGGTGTTTGACGTGAAAATATTAATGGCGAGCCCTTTGATATATGTATGTATGTGTGTATGTGTTTGCAAATGAATGCTTTTAATTGAAAATGCATATTTTTGATAATGAACGCACAAAAATATATAAAAAAAAATTTTGTTGTTTAATCACATACCAATTGCGGGCCCAATCCACGATTCCCATCTTCCTTTTTTTTGGCTCCACGACCGCGGCCGCGAGAATGTCCAGAGTAAGTTGGCAAATTATCCATTTCACTTTCACTTTTACTTGTTGTTTATATTTAAATTGTTTTAATTTTTTCTCAAGTCAGGAGCAACCGAACTGTTACCGACCACCAAAGCGAGTCAATTGAAAAGAACTTGCCAAGCCATTGAGAAGGTAAGCTGCGGCGTTTTGTTATCGATTGTTCTGCATGGCAGATAACTTTAAAGGCAACCTTGTAACATTCAATACACACAATCAAGTGAAGTTGTTAGCTTACTGCAGCAGCAAATTATTCCATTTTGTTCCAGTCGGAAATAAATGTTTCAAATTGCAAAATGGCAAATTGTGAACGTTAAAAAAAGAAATAAAAAAGTATTTACTTCGTTATTTTTGTAGTTGCAAACCTTATCTTCTTAGGTTTTTTGCTATTCCTAAAAACTTTTAAATCAGAAGAACGCTTTGGAAGTGGAATGCTTAAAGAGCTTAATAAAATCTGCAAACAAATCTATTAAGCAGTGGACATGTTACCAGATTATAGTGGTATTCCTGAAAGTGATTTGCTTTTGATTTGCTTTCGATTTGATTTCGCGAAACAGCTGATCACAGCTGCTCCATACAAAATGAGCAGTGTGCCCAGAAAATGTGAGGAAATTAAGGTCATACTAATTGCTTTCGCGAAATCAGCCTCGAAGTTGATTTCGATTTGCTTTCGTTTTAGTGAGACCGTTCTCGTAGAACAAAATGGCTCCGCGCGCATGGTGTTTGTATAAATTTTGTTGTGATTTAAATATAAGAAATGTTGTAAGTTATTTTGCTTTCCATATTTTAGCAATTAAATGATAACTATTTATTACATCTAAGACTGCATACGAGACTACTGAAAACAAGGCCCGCGGCCTTAAGTGGACAGAGTCATAAGTGCCCGAGTTCTTGGAGCAAAGGTGTTCAGGCTCACATATTTGCACAGCTCTCCTAGAAGGTTCGAGGTTACAAATTCTTCCACTATTTTATCCTGCCTCTTCCTCTTTGGATCTGTCAAATGGCAGTCACTTTCTGTGGCCATAAACAAATACATAATTAATTGAATTTACCTTAGTTAAGTTACAAACTTCTTAGAACTACCGATTCTGATCACATACTATTGTTAAAGAAGATTAGAAAATTCAATTTTACAATTTCATTTGTCATTTTTTGCTTACCCGCGAATGTTTAAATTTGGCGCCAATTGAAAGCAAATCAAAATGAAATCAGGGTCGTTCCACCAACTGCTTTGCTTTTGCTTTCACGAAAGCAAATCAAAAGCAAATCAACTTTCAGGAATACCACTTATGTTATTTATCCTTAAATTACTTTTATCTTATTTTACAGCAAAATGTTTAATGTGTGTTTGTTCTTTGTAAATGTAAAATTGGCTATACAGCCCCAAAGGGGCCAAGCCAAGCTTCTTTGTTTGTTGTTTGAGGATGCTGTAAAATATTTTCTCTCCCATTTTGTTCCATCGATCTTATTAGCCAGACTTAACGTTTTTGCAGAGATCAAACAACTGCTCAGCGAGAATCAATTAATTAGGCTTCCGTAAGGTACATATACCCTATACCAGCGGTGGGCAGCAGAAATAACGGAAAGGGTACAACAACATTCTTGTTCTTGTCATTTGCTTTCGATCAACGCAAAGCTGCGTGTTTCTTGTTTCAGCTAAATTACCGGTGGGCAGTTTAAATAACGAAAAATAACATATATTTTATAGACATTTGCTCTTGATGAGCATGTGTGTTTTGCCGGCCACTGGTTTAGGTGAATAACGGGCCGGGATGATAGGGTACGAAGGCTTATGGTTTTGTTTCGCCGACAGTACACAAGTTATGCAGAGCATGATTGATACCGTTGTCAAAAGTGAAGTCTTAGGACGCTCGCAAAGTGATGCTACTGCGGACACGAAGTGCATTTAAGAGCAGAAACCTGCAAAAATGCTCAGCAAAAGGAAGAACTGGGACAAAACAGGGTGGGACGACCACCACCAAGATGGGACGACCAGGTGCAAAAAGACATTTCCAAGCAGAAGCGACTGGCGGGCATTAGTAGTAGCGGCCGAGACTGTTAAATGGTTGTGATGGCCAACCAAGAAGAAGAGTCTTAGGATCAACATAATAAAGTCAAAAGTAGTGGTTAGACGCCGTCAATGATAGTAAGGACTGGTGGTAGCTGGCACGCAATTTAAAAAACGAAGGCTTTCGAAGGGGTATAAACATTGCGGCTCGAGATTTCGAGCTTCACTTTACAAGATTGCTAAATCCTGAGTTAACGGCACCCGACATTCAATATCCAAAACGATTTATAGTCGTGGAGACACTAGATGCACCTATAACGTCTGATGAGATAAAAAGTACTTTAAGGAAGGCCAAGTTAAATAAAGCGCCAGGAGAAGATCGAATACCTTATGAATTTTATATGAATGCCCCGGATGACTTTCTAGAGCAGGGATGCCCAGAACGAGCTTACCCGCGCGCGAGAACAATACACATACGCCAAATATATTTCAAGCAATAACAAAAAAATGAGATAGAGAGAGAGAACCGATTCTTGTTTGTGTGTATGTGAGGTCGTTGCTACGCAAATCATACTCGATAGCGCGACAAGCGTTCAGCCGTACGCATAAGGAATGTGTTGTTGGGTTCCAGTTTGCGAGAGACATAGGAGAGAGAGAAGAGAGACACAAATGATGTTGTTGTTGCAGGTCAGAGCGCGACAACAACAAAACAGCAGAGCAGGCATAAAAATTGTTTTTGTTTTTTGCTGGCTTACGGGATGCGCAAATCGTATGCGCGCAGGCTATTCCTTTGCGTAGAACAACAACACATGCGTGTCATGCGCAATAAGCTTGGGCGCCCCTGTTCTAGAGGAATTGGCTGGAACATACTGTAAAATCTATGAAAAAGGAGCAGTAGATAAGAGCTTTAATAGCAGTATAGTCTTTCCAATATTCAAAAAGGGAAACCCAGATGATCCAGTAAACTACCTTGGAATATCATTTATAAACTGCATTGCTAAGATATTCATTGGCTATTTCAACTCGCGGCTTGCATCATGGGTAAAGGAAAATGATATTCTTAATGAATTCCAAGCTGGATTCAGAGCACAGTATTCAACATCGGATAATGTCTATAATTTAGCATCCATAGCTCACCTAACCTTGCACAGAAACAGAAAACTTTATGCCTTCTTTGTGGACTTCAGCGCTGCCTTTGATACTGTATCTAGAGAGGCACTAATATTGAAGCTGAATACGATGGGAGTATCAACAAAGATGACCAATCTTATTGAAGATCTATATAGAGCAACAAGGGCTGCAGTGTGGACTGGAAACGAACTGTCAAGTTTCTTTAAAACAAAAATGGGTGTAAGGCAAGGTTGCTTATTGTCACCACAGCTTTTTGCTCTGTATTTAAATGATCTGCACGACTTTTTAGGAGGAGGCGTGAATGCCGAGGGAAAAAACATTCGATTACTGATGTATGCCGACGATATTGTAATCTTATCAGATACGTCGGAGGTCCTGCAGCGGATGATCTATAGACTGGAAGAATATTGCAGAGTATGGAACATGAAAGTCAACTTGGCCAAATCAATGATAATGGTCTTCAGGACTATCCTTCAAGAAAAATATTGCAAAGAGAAATGAAGCTGCTAAAAATGCAATTAACATGACTTGGCAAAACTTTGTCAGGAATGGGAATATATCGATCGATGTTAAATGGAAGATATTTCGAGCTGTTTGCAGAGCCAAACAGACGTATTGCGCTCAGGTATGGGGCTTTAAGTTATTTGAAGAAGTGGACAACTTACAGTGGTATTTTGTTAAAAAGATTTTAAGACTACCAATCACTACTCCCACATATGCCGTAGCCTTAGAAACGCAGCTTGAAGGTAATCATTTATACACACTGGGAATGCATTTAAAGTATATAGGAAAGACGCTGTATACCTATGATGAGCGACGACTACCCCATTTTTTGACAAAACATATTTTGAACAAAAACATCTTCTGGGCAGAAGAAATAAACAAACTGGGAACCGAGTGTAATATAAGATGGCACAATAATATTACGCAGTCAGTTTGGTTCAAACAAATTTTAGCTCTGCAAAACCACCTAAAAAAAGCCTCGCTTAGCAGGTATATTACATCAAAGGAAGCAAGCAGTACTAGAATATACAAGCACTTGGACCACACTGTTAGCAACAAATACCACGGACTCCCAATAGACCATATAACTTGGATTATGAAGGCTAGATGCGGTCTCTTATATCTAAATGGAAACAATTATAATCGGGAACAGAACAGACAGAGTTCGTTGTGCAACACTGGAGAAGAAGAGAATATGTGGCATCTACTTGGAAGATGTCCCATACATAAAGAGATTCGTGTGCATTACCTCAACAAGACACTTCTTACGGATGTGGAAACTATCGCAGTCCTCAATAACGCAAATAATAATCAATGGCAAAACCTAATTAATAACCTTAAATCAGCAACAGGATATAGAAAAAAAATATTATCAGAAACTTTTTAACTTATAAGAAGAAAACCATATACTAGCCAAACAACTCAATCTCCGACTGACGACATAATTTTGTCATAGTCGCATTCTTCTATGTTTCTTGTAGTAAATGTCAAAAAAAAAAATAATTTACTGTAATTATGTATTATCAACATTATTATTTTCTATTGTTATAGAAGATTATTATTATTATTAACAGTAGTGGTTATAGCACAAATAAAAGAGCGGAGCTAGGCGAATTTCTATAAGGGCAAGTCAATGTGTTTTATTGCCTTTCTTTGAGGAAAATACGCAACCAACAAGGCCTTCAATATTGCAACTATCGACTGAGTATAGCGGCTCTCCAGCAACCCTTTTCCTATTTGACATTTTTTTAAAGAACTAAATTTTTCTATAACATTTTTATGATGTGATACGTTGAGCCCGGCACAGCCCAAGCTTACGCTCCTTTCAGCACTTTTAAAAATGTCACAGAGGACACCGTATTCCGCGCACACCCGAAGAATGTAGTTTGGATAACCGCCTGCTAACAACTGACTCTTAAGACCATTTAAAGAGAGCTCACAGGCTCTATTTTGGTTTGTTCCCAACAACGGCCGCCGACTAAGCAGCGGCTGCGACAGAATCTGCTGCATCAGCTTAAGCTTTTTTCAAAAGCAATTATTATGAGCATAACGTTGCTCTGGACATTTGAGAGAACATTTAAGAAGTCGGACCTAATCGACGTACCTAAGGGTTTGGTTTCAATATAGAGCATTTCAGCAAAAAGATTTTGTTATAAAACGCTGAAGCTTTACAGTGCGAACCATAATTAGTAAACCTTGAAACCAGAACCAAAGTTTTGCAAATGTTTCGTGGTTTTATTATTTTATTTATTCTTATAACTAAAGAAATACTATTTATCTCACCAAGAATTAAACACAGTAACCTTAAGAACAGACCAAAGAATTGGCTACTACATTGGCCACTTACTTGAAAGTGAAGATTGTTGAGGATATAGATTCATATCTAAACGCTAGGTTTACATTTCTCTAACTAAAAGCGCAAATTCAAATTTCGCTGTGTGGTAATGCGAAAGCAAACAGCGATCAGGCGGATTTTTTTCGTCAACTTACTCGTCTCCTAGCTCCAGTACGTATCAACCATATTCTAATCAGTTGAATAAGTCTAATTGTATGCTTCTGGTCCTATTGGATTATCTAGAAGTGTACTTTGTACTTGAATTGTAGACCAAAGTAATTTGAATTAAAGTTTATAACAACAGCTGATGGCCAAGGCTAATCTGTAGATAATCTCAGAACAGTTTCTTGTCTCGGGACGAGATGGGAACTAAGAAGTAGTATGAGCTCGTTGCTATATGGATTTTAGGTCACCTTTCGTGTGCATCTCAAACCAATTTTGTAAGTAATATAAGACGCTACTCTACTACTAATTACTATAGTAATAGGTAGTTCGAAGTTATCTGGACCTCTATCAAGGTTACTACATTTCAGAGTTCAGCAGAGGTGTGAAGCTGATCATGTGAGAAAGTCGGTCAAGCCGGACTGCAGTATGTCATGTACCTGCAGTAGCAATGAATGCAGCGCTGCTGCTATTCTGGTGGAAGTCTCTTTTGTTTGACTATCTAGTCATTATCATCTATTCTTAATCATTCCTTCGTCAAATCAATAAATAATGTGGGTTATATATATGTATCTAAAAAGCTATGGGAAATCTGAATTTTTTTTTTCCGAATTGCGGGAGTGTGGAAAAAATTTAAGATAAACTCGATCAGCCAGCAATTGTAAAAGATGTATGTGTCGTCTACATTGCTGATGCTAATCAAGAATTTTTATATTTTTAAGGCTCGATGATGATATGATCCGATTCTCTTTCTACTCTCAATTAATTTTAAATGGGAGGTTTGCGGAATTGGAACATTATACAATTAAGTAAAACTTTTAGTTTCAATCCCATTGTCCCATAGTAAAAATGGAAAAGCTTATAAAAAAAGAAGTTTCTTTTATATAGCTTAAGCGAATATATGGCACCTAGAGCTTAATCTGAGGCTTCAACTAAAATAACTTGAGATGCTCCTAATGAACCATGAATGATGAAGTCGCTGTGGGAAATAATCTTACATGTGTATTAAATTATGCTTACTGTATACCAATTCTGCTTCGAAGCGAGCATAATGCTGAGCAGATTACAAGCGGCTGGTATCCTTCTTTCTTCTGGGCTTAAACGACGGTCAGACAAAAATGTTAGTTCAAATGTTAGACAGTCTGCTAGGTGTTCTTCGTGTTGTAACCTCCAAGGCTAGTGTTTAGTACAGCAGTATCCTGTCAGCTTCTGAGTTTTACTGAAATTCAACTGTCCATGTCGCCTGCTTAGCCATATGGCTATGTTCAGTAATTCTGGCACACTGAAGCCGTGCTAAACAGCAGCAGGAAGAAGGTTGAGACAGGCAGCTTTCGGATTGGAGATGCCATCATAGGTACCTAGGGGTCACATTAACCATAGGCTAAGCTTTAAACAGCGCCTTATAGATGCGAGCTGGGTGGCAAGCAGAAGATTAGTGTCGATGGCGCAAGTTGTGACCAATAGTAGATAACTAAAGCAACTAAAGAGGAAATAGCTAGCAAGCGTAGCAGTACACAGCACGTACACCCCTCTGCCAAACGGCCCTCCGATTGAGCTCTCCCGTCTCCCACGATACAGCAGCTGGCATCATTCCACCGGCAAAACACACATGCTCATTTAAGCAATGAGTGTGTGTGTTTAGTCACGCGAGAGCGCTCTCATTTAACACTTATTTGTTGTTACAACAGAGTGCAGTGTAAGCTCGTATACTGTCGGTGTATCGAAGTCGCTGCTCTTGTATACACAGAAAATAGAATCGTGCCTGACTCTGCACTAGACCCATGTCCGGAATTAGCAGAGAACTGAGCCGCGCTGGCAAACCTTACTGCACTAGCATAATCGGTGGGCAAATATCACAAACGGTCGCTGCACCTTAAACCTGATTCCAGACTTAAGAAGATGGCTGGACAGAAGGCATGGTCATATTCTCTACTAACCGACGCAACTTTTGACGAGACATTGATGCTTTAGATTAGGGTTCCCCAAGAAGAAAGAGCGAAAATATGACTACTCTTTCCTCTATGTGTGAGCTCAGGAGGAAAAGAAGGCGCGGAACATGTATTATTTTTCTGTCCCTTGTACATAAATGAAAGAAGTGACCTGAGTATGAGGATGGGAAGGTTAACAGCCGTTTATAACATGGAAATCATACCAGAGTTAAATTGGTATGGACTCACTAATGCTCATACTACTGTACAGCGCTGAAAGACAGCGCATAGGCTTAAATACAAGGATAGAATCCTAGAGGGGGTGTATGGTTTTTTGGGTGAGTTAACTCAAGACCGAGGAGGCTTTCAATGCTTTAAGCCAGGGGCGCTCATTCCTATTGCGCAAGCAACGCATTTGTTGTTGTGTAACGCAAAGGAATAGCTCGCGCGTATAGGAAACACGCGCTCCATAAGCCAAACAAATTCATATGCGGGCTCTATGTTTTGTTGTTGTCGCTTTCAGACCGGCAACAACAACATTATATGTGTCTCTCTTCTCTCTCTCCGATGTCTCTCGCATACTCTAACCCAACAACAAATTTGCTAAGCGTAGTCTTGCTTAATATATATTTTTTGCATTAGTATTTCACATAGCGCGCGCGCAAGCTCAGTCTAGGCACCCCTGCTTTAAACCACTCTTAATAGGAAAAAACACACTGGCAGCTTGCCAACTGTCACTGTTTCTGGAAGGTATCAACACATGCTTGACAGCAACTGGCATCTAAAAGACTTAGGTATTGAGGACTAAGCTCCACTGGTTCGGCCATTAAACTAAGCCGTCCTGAAACTGCTGGAACGTTATTATCATATTCTCTTCTTAAAAATTAATAAAGGACGATAAGAGACTGGTTACGGCAATTCGGCGGTATAGAGACAGTCGAATACCTGTGCGAAGATACTACCCTGGGTATTAATCGCCCACTCAACTATAGGGCTTCAGTTCTGGTAGCCCAGCACGTTAGAGGAAATCCACAAGAGTACAGTTAATTGAGCCGTTAATGGACTAAAGAGAAACGTTGTTCTTAGAGGTCGAACGCCAACTATCAGCATTGCAAAAACCAGCTGCCTAGGACCACCAGAACCACCCTTGTCCAGCTCAGACCGGGCTATTCCTGCTCCGTTAACAGTTACTACTACTGGGGCTGGACCTCGGGGATTCTACACCCTGTTCATAACCCACTACCAAACTTTTCTTACCTTTCTATACCTTGATTTACTCTCTCGTACATACCCAAGTACTCATTTAGCCGCTACAGCAAAAACCACAAAGCGGCGCCCTGGCTGTAAAATCACATTTATGCTAGCAACCAATGCCTTTGTAACTTATCTTACCTGAAGTACCACACTAAGCGCACCATTGTCGCAGCTGCGACTACCTTGTAAGGTTGCAAAGTATCTCCGAAAGCATTGGGGAACGATAACCCTAAACGAGTTATATTTTCTTCTCTTCTACTTGACTCGGCCGCTGCTACTAATTCCCGCCAGTCGCTCCTGCTTCAGTTTTTCCCTGCTCTTGAACTCCCTACTGAGGACGTAGTAGCATCTGTTATGGTTACACAGATGTAAGCAAGGTATACTAAACAAGGTAGGCGCACTCGCTCTCTCACAACTCCTTATATTTGTGTCAAAGAGAGCGAGAGCGGCTCAATACAAAGTCTACTAAGCTACTAAGCAAAGCACGAAAAATTCGTACGCAGAGATGCTTCGCTTACAACAGTTGCGTACTTATGGAGCAAAGAGTATTAGAGAGGCACGTTGTTCAGCTGTTCGCTCTCATTTACGCTCTCTAGATCAGCGACGGCCAGCGAGAGCGAGGCCAAAAAGTGAGAGTGTATTAGTATGGGAAAACAAAGCTCCGTGAATTTACTTTGACCTAATCGCTTCGAACTCTGTCGAGCAACTGATGCTTTCTTGCTCACTCGATGTCAGCTTCGGCAAGCGTTCGGCTCATGTATGTGTGAATAGCGAAATGTTGTCGCCCCCGGGATGGAACCGAGGGCCAACGCTGCTCTAGATACTTTTTACTCAGCTGTTCGCTCTCTGGATACATTTGGGTTATAGTCGTCTCGCTCTAACCACAGTGATTTCCTACTGGCACTTTGAAGTATCTTTTTGGGCACTATCGTTCAGCACCAGCAAAATTGAGAGGCAGCGCAAACGTTATCTCTACTTCTAATTGCTCCACGGCTTACTGACTGAAATTTAACAAGTTGTCAAGAGAGTGAGAGAACGAGTGCGCCTACCTTGTTTAGTATACCTTGGATGTAAGCAGGTCTGGAGCTTGAACCACCCAGCCTACATGTTTCCTATGAAAACAAGTACTCGCAGCTTCGACTTTTTGCAGCTGCGGCTGGTGTGAATAGACTATTAGCAGATTTAACCACAAAATGATGCGTTTTCGTAGAACGTAAAAACGCGGCATTGCACTACTGCTGCGCGTTTAAATTGACTGCTGAAATCAGTGTTTTATAGCCAAAACCAAAATTTATGTAAGCTGAAAAATCTAACAACCCTTGAATAATGTTCCACACAAGACTATCGCTTCATAACATATAATTTTCTTTTCAAAGCTACTCACATTTAATTTGTATTAGCTACACTAGAATTACATATCAATTTTCTTAGTTGCCGAACACATTGGAATATCTGTTTAGAGTCTTAACACTAAATTTAACAAACTTTTTGTACAAAGTTGAAACGGCATGAATTTCACATTAACAGATGTTTGAGCCAAGAAGGAGTTCAGTCTTTCGAAAATCAAGTGTTGAACATTTTATGATGAACCTGTTGAAGACAATAAAAGTGAATTAGAACGTTTTTTGAGTGTAAATTTTATGCGTCTATGTTAATACCTTTTCTTAAGCCCCGATGTAAGCTGTATTGATCATGACGTTGTAGGACATTAAAAAAAACGCTGTTTGCCATGTTATGCTTTCGAATCTGCTTCCCGTACATTGGCATCATCTCCACTAACGCTCGAGACCTAAATTTAAAGAGCATAATTAGTATGGGAAGAACAAAATTTTGTAATGGAAATGAAACGGATATAGTGGGAAAACTTAAAAAAGGAAACTTAAGAAATGAATGTGAAAGTATTGGATATACATTTGGATCAACTTTACCGTACACATACATATATGTATTACATAGATAACTAGTTTAATTTTAGGCAGTTGCTTAGAATTATCTTAAGAACTTTTCAAATGACAAATTTCATAAGTACTTAAAACTAGACACACTTAACATTTCTAGCACAAACCAAATATGAACCTAATTAGCAACTAACGAATCCTTGAACCTATTTGGGTAATATAAAACTAAATTAAGCAGTGCATTGCAATTAGTTGTTGGTTTTAGACTATAATTTAAGGGGCACCCAAATAACTGTTTGTTTGAGTATTGTGACCTTCGATGATCTAAATTGCGATTGGACGAAAAAAAAGATCGACTTAGGATCAGAATTGGACTACTGGAATAAAAAAAAAAACCCAGAATGATATCGGGAATTCGTAAATTTGATACAAAGAGATTTTGGGGAGCTTAGGTCAAAAAAGCTGATTTCGCAAAAGGCTCCATTAGGATTCTATGTACGTTGAGCTGAACCTTCTCGGGAGGCTACGCTGGGGTCCCAATACGAGGTTCGTTGTCCAGCCGGGCTGAGCACAAGCCGCTTAAACTGACTATTGTAAGCCTTTTCCCTTAGTTTTCGGTTCTGTTTTTGATAGGTTTACTCGAGATAACGGGTGTTAATGAAGCTACATACCTTCATTTGGACGGGATTTCTTTCCTTTCGGATTAGCTGTCAACGGAAGATGTAATCGCAGTTTTCATTGGAAAATTGGGGAAAATATTTTATGACTCGCACATGATGCTAATCTAGTTCGCTGTGTCTAGTATAAAATAGTATTCACAAAATGAAAACAAGACACAACAACATTACGTCTTTTTTGATGGTGTTCTTAAAACAAAGATGAGATAGTACCAGAATAATACAAATCAACAAAAACTAAGTAGTAATTGTTCATTTTCGTCTAGAAACATATGGTCTCTTCAGGTTACCAGTTTTCAGAGATCAATTCTCAAAAGAATGAAAATATCGGTTTTGTTGATTGTTCCTTAATTCCTGCTTCACATAAAGTTACTTTGTCAAATTCCCACATAACTCAAGCGAATTTGTTCATTTGAAAAGTCAGTAAATTGTATCATAAGTAATTTTAAAAGCGCTGCAGTTTTTACTTTAACATTAACAAACTAAGTAAATGGTAATATAATTGAACAATATTTGGTGTCTACAGGAAAACTGTTGAACTCTTAATGTTACACACACAATACATTACCATAATAGTTATTTCAGTTAGTTGATATTATGAATAGGAACTATTGTAGAATTTACTCGTATACTTTGTGTAGTTTACTTATACAACTCTATGTCTAGTATAAGTGTATATTACAATTATCTGTTTTAACAGTGGTGAGAAAAAGAAATTAAAAAAAAAAGGCCACAATTAGTCATGGGTGAATCAGATTATTATACATATTGGTACATAAACGGAACGGTAGGGGTTGGGTGAAAAGTTTTGGGAAACGGGAATTTGGAATAAATTTGGAAATTTTAGTTAGATTATGAAATTGTCAAAGTAATTTATTTTATAATTGCATTTATTCAGAGTTTTCTAATTTTATAAGAGGAATTAAAATTATTGCTTAAGTCACAGAGGTGGATCAGTCGGTTATACTTAAACAGGAAGTTTTATCAGGTTTTGTCAATTAATTAATTTTTAATTTTTATTTGTTTCTAATTTTTAGGCGGTTTAATCGTCTGTACAGCTGTTTTAAGAGCCATCCTAATGCTATCCTCAGTAGACTTTGCTTTTGGCTTTAAATTGGCAAGCGACAAATGGATTTAGACTTCTGCAACTCAGAAATAAAGACTGGTTCGGATAGGTAGCTTCGTAAGGTTTAAAACGGTTCAATTCACAACAGAGTCTTTAAAGCTAACTGAGCTAACAAACTATAAATTTGTGTGTTACAGTTTTCGAATTTGATCAAATGGGACTAGGAACGATGGACTAAACTTCTTAGAACATTCGAAAGGCTTAAGAATCGTCAGTATAGATCGATGGTGCCTACTGCACCACGGAATCGAACAAGCAACAGTACAGTCGGTGCGATTTGATACGGACCAGCAACAGAACAAGCGGTTAGAAAATAAAGACCTTGCGCTAGCTTCTAACAAGACGAAGGTCGTGCTGTTTATAAGACGTAAGATCGTGTACACTTAAATTCACGGGACTATAACATAATTCACATCAGCTTCTACCGTCAGACAACTTTCTGACGCATGTGTGCGCGCGCCCTCACGTTGTTACGCTGGCGGGACTGGTTCCGATGGACTTAACAACACTTTCTGCTGAACAATCCTTGAAAGCGCCAGGAAGAATTAGACCTTAGATTTTGAAGAATAATGAAAAGAGTTGGAAAACGCTATTGTCAATGGAAAATTGGTCTTCAGTCTGCAATATGATCACAGTAGGCCTTTTCTCAATGCACTCTTAGTCAATGTCCTTAAAGCCAGGGCTGCAAACCTCCTTAAAATCGGGAGGGGTTCACTCCGCGGTTCGAACCCGCGAAACTTTTTGGGTTCGGGTTCACGGAGCGGGTTCAGAAGATCGCTGAACCTAGGTTCGGGTACGAACCGCTAATTCAGCAAACATGTACGTAAGTTCCAACAAATTTAGTGCCAATTTCCCTTATTACAGATAGCTGCTATGTTTCAGATCTAGTTTAGTTTATATTACATATGGCTCTATGTAGAAGATGAGAAATCGGACCTTGAACATTTTATTTATATATAGAAGTTCAGAGGCTTGATAACATCATATTCGAACTTAGATCATCGGACTTTTTAGCGGACTCCAGGTCAATAAATGATGGAAGAATGAGTATAAGAAATAAAATGTACACTGCCTCTCAATCTTAAGTGATGACAAAACATAGTCCTCAATGAGATTATTATTGTTCGTAAAGCATATCACAGTTAGAGCAATACGGGCGTATACTCAAGTGCAGTTAGAGAGCGCAAGTGAAAGCGAACAGCTGACTAATTTCTGACAGCGCAACCGTTAGGTCTATTTAATTAGACTTTTAAATCAAGATACACACTCGACACAAAGGAGGATGGTCGACTGTACAGATGTTTTAAGAACCTCCCGGTTCTATTATAAACAGACTTTGCATATCTTCTGCAAGTTCACAGAGTCCATTGCTATGACTCTTTGGGAATTCCAAAGGCCGCACAAGTGAAAAAACTGACAACTCCAAATTGACAGAAGACCGTGTGCGTGTGCACCTTCTTCTTTCTGTCTGTTATTTATTTAAGTGATATTTTTTTTTGTGCTAGAAATACAGGACTTACTTAAAAGCACTAATTACAACGACGATCACGAAGACAACAGTCGATGGGAGTCATACAGTATTTTCAAAGATATTATTTATTAGTTCCATTTAAATATTATACAATGAAGCAGAGTGTTTCTTTGTAAGCTGATTTTATTTCAAGGCTTACAAATATTGGAAAATGGCAACCCAGAGAAATTGTAAGAGAACATGTTTTTGAACCGAACCCTTTTTTACTTTTTTTTGCTCCGGTTCAGGTTAGGGATGAAAAAATTGTTCTGCTCCGGATCAGGTTCGGTTTGCAGCCCTGCTTAAAGCACTAAAACACTTGCGGAATGTCGCTTATTTCTAAATGAGATCGAATGACATTTCAGTATACATCCTATATGGGTGCCTGGACATCGGAACATAGAAAGTAATGAGTCTGCTGACAAACTTGGCAGAATAGGTACCACCATTGAGCTCCTTTCAGAGAAGAGCACCATAGGGATACCTATGGCGACATATCGCTCACTTACTTCAATACTGGCATAACTCAAAAAATACGATTTTTGACTTAATGATGCAGAAATGTGCGCGCTCTTCCGTACTATTTTATGCAAAAATGTTCGAATTGCTATCTCTTCTACTTTTCATGTGAGTTGAGAATATGTCGCAATATCATTTTCCAGGTTCATTTTCATGTTGATGCAAGAACCGCCATATCTCAGTTGTCCTGCTGTCGATATTGACCAAACATACTTCGTCTTTCAGTTAAAACATCATATTTTTAATGTTTATTAATAAGCATTCTTAATTTATAATATTTTACTTAATTAAGTTGAAACTAAAAGAACCTTTTTTTTGAGGTAAAAATCCATTGAGAACTTCAAACGTGTTTTTCTCAAAATGGATTATTTTGAGTTATGCCAGTATTGAAGTAAGTGAGCGATATGTATAAGCTTCACACAAAAGCTAAAACACTTCGTCCCGCAACGAATCGGTGGACCTTTCCGCCTGTGAAGTAGCGAGGCTTATGTTGCCAACACTCGACCAAAAACGTACTATTAAATTTATTCTTTCGCACATTGGTTCAGTGACGAGTGACACAATTTTCGGCAAAGTTAACTTTTCCGCTTTCATTTAAAGAAAAATGCAGCTGAAGGCCATCGAATGGACAATCTGTTACAATGGGAGAGTACAACTTTAATTTTGTCAAGCTCGGAACGATTATAACCAGCGAGTACAACATCAGTCTGGATATCTGACGAAGAATCACTTTTGCAAGAACGAACATACCGCTATACAAGTCGCTTATCATTTGAATCCTGCAATATGGCGCAGAAACATGGACCATGACAGCTGCAGATAAGGAGGATTCGGAGGATTTATGGACCTTTAAAAGTTGGTGATGATTTCCGCTTTCGAATGAAATCACGAACTGTATGAGCTTTAGGGGGACACCAGTCTGGTTAAGGGCTTAAAGCAACAGCGGCTGCACTGGATAGGAGGAAAAGACCACGGGGGACGACCACTACTAAGATGGGCCGACCAGGTGAGGGAAGACAAGGCAAAAAGTTTACTGGAAACAAACGTGGCTTCCGCCCATACGCCAAAGTCGAATATTCACAGAGGCAAGGTCATGCTCTATATATTTGGTAGAACCAATTGGGCGTGGTGTACTATAAGTTTCTGCAACCGAGTGTTAAAAAGCAACTCTACCGAACTCAATTAAGTCGTTTGAGCCAAGAATTGAAGCAAAAACGGACACAAGACGAGCAAAAGCACTACAAGGTCATTTTTCAACATGACAAAGCTCGGCCACATGTTGCGCAGCCGGTCAAAACATGACTTCAAACGCTAAAATGGGAAGTCCTACCCCACTTGGCGTGCTTCTACCGTCTACTATTTGATTTCGTCGATATCGCATGCCCCTTGAGGATCAGCATCTTTTGAATAACTCCAAAATAGGAGCGATTTGTGGAAGAATTACAAGAAGTATCTTTTTTCGAGATGGTATTGGAAAATTGGCAAAAAGATAAGGAGGAAGTAGAGGCTAGCAAGTGACAATACTTTGAGGAATGAATTTGAAGAAATTTTTCAAAAGTTTCTTAAAATTTGTTTCTTCTGAGGTAAGAGAACAAATTTGTTGACCGTAATTTGCAAGCTTTGCATAGTAGAGAACCCTAGATGATCCCAAAGGTAATACCTAACTGCCCTATCATAAGAATTATGTGGGCATCCCTAGTCTAAATGGTCAGCTCGTTCTCCTTGAAGCGAGTAACTAGCTTCCAGTGATTTCCTCCTTTCCCAAAATAAGGTTTTAAAATTGTCATTCTGCTTATTAGGTACTTGCATTTGATTTAGCATTTATTCCCACTTTCAACCGCCCTACACTCTCTAGTCTCAAAGATCGAGAAATCTCTTGAAATAGGAGAGTACTCTCTAGTCGCATTCCTCGACATAGAGGGTGCTTTCAATAACGTCCAACCTAGAGCCATCACCTCTGCCTTGACAAATGTGGGAGTGGATACGCCTCTGATAGGGTTCATCGATAAACTGCTAACCAGCAGGTCGGTGTACTCGAATCTCGGAGGCATTACCGCTCGCAAATTTGTAAGTAGAGGTACTCCGCAAGGAGGTGTTCTCTTTCCTCTACTATGGATCGTGACAGTTAACCAACTGCTTCGTTTGATGGAAGAGGATGGACACATGGTGGTGGCCTACGCTGACGACATTGCAATTTTTAAATCTGGACTTTTTCCACAGACGCTGTGTGACCTCATGCAGACCGGACTGACAACACTAGCTAGTGGACGACAACTTGCGGTCTGGGAGTAAATCCAGACAAAACGGAACTAGTACTCTTCACCAGGAGATACAAAATTCCCAATCTCATCCCTCCTAAAATCAACGGAGTAAGCCTACATTTTGGGGACAATGCCAAATACTTAGGAGTCGTTCTAGATAAGAAGCTACTCTGGAATGACAACATAACTGACCGCATAAAAAAGGGAACAACTGCACTTTTCTCATGCAAAAGGGCTATAGGCCGGAAGTGGGGTTTTTCCCATATATAGTACACTGGCTGTACACAGCCGTGGTTCGCCCCATACTCCTATATGGGTCACTAGTATGGTGGCCAGCACTCGGGAAACAATACGTCCTGAACAACCTAAACAAAGTACAGAGAAGCGCTGAAATATGTATGAGCGGAGCGCTCATACATACTTAGCCACCAAGCGGGTATACCGTCAAATACGGACTACTGTATACCACGAACGACGTTCGACAACTCCTACGACGTCTACATTCCAAGACGAAGCGATTGGGAAAACCTTCCTCATAGCAGAGCTAGTGCCATAAATATCTACACAGATGGCTCTAAGCTCGATGAAAAAGTATGAGGGGGTGTTTTCTCCCCCAACCTAGACCTAAACCTATCGTTCCGCCTTCCTGACCACTGTAGTGTGTACCAAACGGAGGTGGTGGCCATCCAGGAAGCTGCCACCTACCTCAGCACACTTATAGTCAAGAAAGGAAACGTATTTATCTACTCGGATAGTCAAGCGGCCCTTAAGGCGCTTAACTCACACACAAATAACTATAAAACACTAACTGAATGTCGCTTATCCCTTAACGAGATTGGCCGACACTTCAGTATTCACCTGATATGGGTGCCTGGACACCAAAACATAGATGGAAATGAGTCTGCGGACAAACTGGCCAGACTAAGCACTACCATCGAGCTCCTTTCAGAGAAGAGCACGATAGGGATGTCTATAGCTACCTACAAGCTTTATATAAAAAACGAAACACTACGTCTTGCAAATGACAGGTGGAAAAACCTTTCCTCGCACTAACACACTTTTGCGTTATAGCAGGGAACACATAGCACTTCTTGTGGGAGCCCTAACGGGCCACTGTCTCATTGGCAGACACGCAGTACGCCTAGCCGTAGCATACCATGACTTCTGTGTAGAAGTTGTAAATATGAAGAAGAGGAGGCAACGGTACAGCACCTCCTGTGCCACTGCCCCGCTCTGAGTAGGAGAAGACTTAGAACCCTAGGTCAACCTTTCTTCACCAATCTCTCGGAGATGTCCGAGATAGAGATCCCAGCTCTAATACACTTTATTCTGTCCACACAATGGTACAGTATTGACCCCCCTCGGGATTAAAGGGTTAACGGGGAATATATGGCATCGCAACGGGCCCATGAGGCCTAAGTGGGAGAGCGACTGGTCGCTTTCAGCCATCGCAACCTAACCTAACCTAACCTAGGGTGATGCTCTGGTTTTTAATGCTGTTTTCGCTAATGCATACTTATGGAAAGTGTCTACTGGTTTCTACGACCGGCTGTGAGCAAATCCCAGTGATTGGGTACAGATATAAAGTCACGAATGGAATCATGAAAAAAGCGGCAAGCCTGCTCATTGTCTTGCTATTACTTTGCCCTCATTTGTGTGTCACATAACCACTTTCTTACTATTATATCTCATTCCAGAACCTAAAGAACTTATCGATTACTATATACATCTGCGGTATTACTGTTAAGTATACTTTCATACAACTCAAAAGGAATCATTTGGAAGAGTTTTGGGGGTAAACTCTAATATATATGGCGGAATATAAAGTAAGAACAATTTGTTTGCCTCTTAAATAATGAATAATTGTAAATATCTATTTATGTATATATTAAAACTCTGTGAAATTCGGTTTGTAAAAATATCATTTGGGTAAACTATTGGTTATATTATAAATTTAATTTTTTGTTTGTTTTGTTTTGAGCGAACGGCAGTTTACTACATAAATAAGTTGTTTCTTTGCGATTTGAAATTGATTTTTATTTTTGTTACTAATTTAGTAAAGTCAAAAAACCTTGTAATATGCAAGTACATATATATATTTATGTACATACGTATGTACGTTAATTGGGATACTCTATACACAAATATTTCATTAAAAAAATCAAATACATCACAATTGATCAATAACGAATCACATAATTTTACATACACATATCGAGATATACATAGGTTGTTACATTTTGACATACGCTCACTTGGATTCTATAATCGCATTTGCTTATAAGTAGCATGGACTTAAAATACGTAATATCAAATATACACACTTGTTATTAAAACTAACACAAATCCACTAAAAATTATAGAAGTGACTACAACGAATACGATGGCAGCGACTATCACTTTAAAATCCATCTCATTAATTTGATGAAGTAATCCTGCAATTTTACAATTACAAACAAAACAAATTGATTGTAAATTCATTTACTCAATACGATCTTTCAATAACGTGTTTGAACGCAAAGCAAAAGGATACGAAAAGAGAAAGGATTATAACTTTTATTTGGTAAACAATAATGGAAATGTGCAAAACTGATGTAGTTTGTCAACTACTGTTAGCGGTTGGAGTTGTGCTTGGTGGGTAGACTTCGGTGGGAAAAAAGGATGTCGACGACAGTAACAGTAGAAAAGTATTCGATATAGACAATCCTTCAATAGTTTCAGGGAACTGTGCAAGATATTTAGTCAATTCTACACCAAAATAGTGTTTCAATAACCTTTCGGTCAGATCAGTAGGGTTTTTTGCTGATACCTCTACAGGTTTACTCAGCGCCACTTCTTGCCATTAAAGCAGAGGAATGAATTTGCTCAACTCTGACGGCTTTCTGCTCTCTTGGTCTCAGCTTCGGCATGCGTTCGGGTTGTGTACGTGCGAATAGCGAAATGTTTTCGCCGCCTCGGATGAACCAGAGGCCAGCTTTAGTATTTCAGTATTCAGCATTTTAGCAATAAGTCACAGCTCTTGAACCAAAAGAAGGATGTCCATTTAAATATGGTAAGTTTCTAGTGTTAAAACGTAGTTGCTGAAGGTGTTCACTCTTTTTTTTTATTTTAAGGTTAATTCAAAGAAACTTAATCATTAATATCAAATTCCAACGTACCAATTTAACCGTTTTGATCTAGTTTTACTTAATAGACTAAAATTTGGCGCTTTTTTTTAATTTTGTACAAATGAAAATAAGTTGGTGCATCTGCGACTAAAAACTATTTCGTCTTCTTTCTTTCTCTCTGTTAATAGCATCCTAGATTCAGCTGAACTCAAAAATGATTGTTTTCTAATCGCTTCTCTATATGCTCTACACTAGGTTAAAGCTATAAACTAAAATTTAAGCCGTTAAATTAATATTAAACATTTCGTGCAGAAAAAAAACTTAACAAAATTAAGGAACGAGAAAAAAGCCACCTAAGTAATATGACCAAATTGTAACCCAATTCACAAGCTTTGAACCTAAATAGAAGTGAAATATTATATTTATAAAAGCGCTTTTTAGCCATTTTACTTAGGTATCCTAAATGTGCCGAAGTTTTAGTACCCTTTCAGATATATTCATGAGGTTAAAGAAGACTTTCTATGAACTTTCGATGTTATAATCAGACGATATGCAATATTCCGATATGTTATATCATGTGGCGATAATGTTAAATGTAGGTTTCTCTTATCAGCGGACTTGTTTGCCGTTCCAATCAGAGCGGGCAAATTAACGAAACGAAACGTTTCTGAAACGTTTCGTTTCTTTCTTTGCACAGAGCGAAATACTAACAAAACCCGAGAAAATGTAACTGTAAAAAAAAAATGAGTTCTGTTTAATTTGCGTTCGTGAGAGCAAACTAAACGTAAAGCGAAATGCGCTCATCTTGATTTGCGGACAAAGGGAATCGGAACGCGAATGGTTCGGAAACGTTTGCTGCTCAATTTTTATACACTTTGTTGTTTTTTTTTCTGTTGCTTACTTCTTTGTTTCTCTCAGCTTTTACTTTATTTCTTCAATTCAGCAGCAGCAGTAGAACTAAAAGCCGATCATTCCGCAAACGATTTCTTAGTATACGTTTCTTTCCGAAACGTTCCAAGGTAGTGCAGCTGTCGGTAGAACAATATTCCAATTGTTTTGTTTGCGCTCTTCGGCAATATAAAGTTAGTGGTTTCGTTTTCCTGACTATAGTAACAGCTACAAAACATATGAATAGTTTCTTAGCTTTCGCGAACGGTTCGTTAAACGTTTCGTTTGTTTGCCCGCTCTGGTTCCAATGTTGTAAATTCGTAGGCCGAAATTCTGCTGTTTTCTTTAAGTTTTTGTTTTTTAATTTAGGACTGCAAAATTGGTAATTTACTGTGCAACTTGTGCATGTGCGTTTCAAAAAATTTCAAAAGTTAAATTTTCTCATTTAAAAGGGAACCCAGCTCGACGACGATGCACCTGGCGTTAAGCGAATTGGGGTATAATTTACGTCCTTAGCGCCCATCAAGTAGATTTGTAAAAATGTATGTGGTTCCTTTGACATTGGCAGCTTGGCCTTTAATTTTGTAGGTTGAATTATATTGCTGACCATTTGCCGCTGTTTTCTGCATTTCTATTTCTATTGCTCCGAACGAAGTCATTTGAAATCATGAATTAAATCTACGAATGGACTTTGGAAACAGGCTTGTGTCTAGATCCGAGCACTTTGCTAATGCACAACACTTCCCGGCGGACTCGTTTTTGAGTTTAAGCACAATTGAAACATTCTTTGTCCATAGCACCTACTACGAATTTCAGATGAGTAGATGTAAATGCTCGATGTACTTGTTGGCGTGGTCGGTCTATTGTTCTGCGTGTGTTAACATCTGTCTGGAGCACTAGCCGTAATTGTTGACTTGGAAAAGCTTATTGTTGATCTGTTCTTAGCTAGGTATGCGGGAGGCCACACATACACCCTTCGCTCCTAAGTGAAGCCGGGTACCTTTTTTTAGGGTATGGGGAACTCTTGGCCACCTGTTCCAGAGAGGTAAAACTTGCGGAGTGCTGATGCTTAAGTCTTGTCGTGGCGATTGCTGGGCAGCAGTAGATAAGGTGTTCTAGAGTTTCTGCTACTCTAGGGTACGTTCATTTTCTGCAGGTGTCTGCTGTTGTGATGCCTAGCTTTTCGCGTGAGTGGCTGTTAGGGTCTATCTTTTTTGGAACTGTAGCGTAGTGCGTGAGTTTGTTGTCTCTTGTCTTTTAGAGCCGGTCGTGCTCTTCCACTTTTCCACTGCTTCTTTCTGCGCTATCTCTTCTATCCGGCTGTATAGCGTTTGTAGGGAGATAGATATGATTAGTGTTGCTTCTTGGCTTAGTGTGACCATGGCTTTTGCAAGAGTGTCCGCCATTTCTTTTCTATCAATGCGCTGGTGGCTGGGAATCCAGTAGATTTGCATCTTACTGGAGGTGCTGAGGGAATCTATTGCTTTTCTGCTTTCCAGAACATTTTTGGAGTTGGTGCTGCGACTCTACCGCTTAGCTGTCGACGTATATGTTGTTTTGATTGTTTGGTGAGTGTAATTCTGCAAATTTCGCTGCTTTCCTTATAGCGAGACTTCCGCCTGGAAATGGTTTGGCAGTTTGTAGGAGAGCATCAATTTCGGCACCGACTTCTTAGGTCATCATTAAGCCGACCGTGAAAAGGTGCGTCGCTTCCTAACCAGTCCTGTACGCTAGTCTTCTGGTCGCAGAAAGGCTGATGCGCCTGTGAAGTTGGTTTTCGGGATCATGTAGTCCATGCTACTGTTGATCTCTCTATCCACTATGCCGTGTCCATAGCTTTGTAGCGCCATGATGCCAGCTGCGCAGTGACTATGGGCAGTCCTATGCGCAAGGAGGCGTGCTTGGATGTTCAGGAGGTTGACAGCTAGGATGTGTGCTTTTTGTTGGAGTGGACCTCAGCGCCCCGGTATGCAGACCTCATCTTTAGATTTGTGGACTTTTCTGTACTTGCCACCATACAACAATATGCCGTTTGGTTGTATCGGTCGTATTACTAATACGAAGAGCCAGTGCGTTAGTCTTAGTGATAGGCCCCAAGTGCAGGATAGCATCTTCGGGTATTTTTTACCCTTTCTTACATGACAGTTTACTGTCCATTGATCGTACTAATGCCGCCTCCAGGACATCTGCTTCATTCCTTGGCATTGATAGTTACAGATCTGTCCCTTGAAAGACCAAAATGGGCATCATTGGTGTACAGTTCATGCCTGACACAGCAGACTTTCTTTTTCTCAAATCTGCTGTCTAGTTCGTTTCTATATAAGTATATATCTCAAGGGTATAACCTCGGCACGCAGAATATTTACAACTATACTCAAGTGGTATTTTATTTGCAAGATTTGGCAAGGGTTAAAGCACTTTATTAGGCAGCCTTTTGCAATAAATATTACTAATTTTTGACACCCACCTGAACCCGAGGACGATGTTGAGGGTAATTCTTGTTCTTGTTCTGTTGTCATGTGTAAAGAGTATGCAGTGTGATCACCTTCAATATACTAGAAGTACTCACGCAGTCAGTCGATACATAAAGACGCGAGTTTTAAGAAATTGTATTGTCAGGAGAAGTGTATAGGAGGTACATAAACAAAAGCATAAGAAAAACACAAATGAGAAAAAATTCAAATAAACCAAAATATATATACTTTTAATGGACACTTACTTCAATATACGATTTATATAGTTTAAACGAATATTGAAGTAAATCGATACATATGAATTTTCAAACTGCTAAGAGAACATTCCCGTGGCCACAACGAAAGTCACACTAGTTGGATAAGTTACTAAGTTGTACATTTACGAGAACCAAACTAATGGCTAATTGACAAGCCAGCAGTTTCCCAAATAGGTATTTTCTAAGGAACGATTATATATCAACACAAGTGAATATATGGCATTTTCTTTGCTTCTCAGACTCTATAAGAGGTCAACAGATAGAACTTACGATAGTACAGAGCACGACAGCGCCAATAGAATGATTGAATAGCACGCCAACAGCCCTCAAATTTAATAAGAGTCAAAAAACGGATTTGAGTTATACATTTAACAAATGACTTGAAGAAGAAATCCCCTGTCGTTAGTTTAAGTATTCATAGAGTAAGTGGTAAGTAAAGTGTGTGTGTGTGGGCCGTATTGAAGTTAATTTGGCAAAATCTAGTCCCTCGGTTTAATGTGCGATATAAAAAATTAACAAACACACTGAATTGGTAATGAATTAATGAAACTTACCTTTTTGGCAGGCGGCGCTGGAACCTGTAAAAGAATAAAAAAATATTTTTAATCGAATCTGTTTTTAAATCTCCCTGCAGCGTTTAAGGAACCTGTAGATGGTATTTGGTTTGACACAAGTCGCGTAATAGTGCTATGCCTTCGGTACGATTGTTGGCATACCGCGATTCCCAGGCGTCCAAAAGACGATTGTAATAACGCGGTATGTCATTGTACTTGAGATATTTGTAGGTCTGATCAGTGGGAAAGATGCGCTCTAAAGGTGAACAACGCGCCAACTCGTCTTCGGCCACAATAAGACAGCGCACATCATCAGGAGTGAGATTCTGCAGTATGGCATCGATGTACTACGAAAAAATTAAGGAATTAAGGAAAATATGTGGGATAATTGAGTATATATATATACCTCTTCCCGATCCTCCAAAGATTTGCGCGTAAAGGTATTATGTTTCACCTTTTCTTCACGTGACAAATAGTTAATGTAAAGACGTTTATCGTAGCACATTTGTGTACCGGGTGGAAAGGAAAATTCGGCTGCCAATTCCTTTTGCTTCTCCAGCGTCAATTTGGGAGGTACCTGGGAGAAAGAGGATGAGTAGAGAAGAGCATAAACTTATGATTCCGGTTGGAAGATTCAGAAACATATATTATTTTATTTGACTTTAATTTAAAAAGATGGTAAAACATTTAAAAGCTGCAATCCCTTATTTTAATCCTCAATAGGCTGACGGTAGACTTGCTTAAGTAGACGATACAGTCAAGTTAGGTTATCGAAGGATAAGAAATATAATGAGAAGAACGTAGTGAAATTGTCTGCTGAGTAGCCTGATCTGGAGATAAACGACGCCATATCAGTTTTTAAGGAAGCTCCCATAAGGTGGGCGGGGCACGGAGCACGATACGACACGTTGTTGGGGAGAATGTAAATACCTTTAACGATATTGGTGGTTTTTTAGAACTTCTAGTCCTAGATCTTCTGAACCTGATCGGTTCAACTTGGCGAACCCAGCGTGATCTTGGCTTACTGCGTCTTAAACCAACTCACACCTATTCGTGGTGACCAACGGTAACAGAGTGATGCATCCGCAAAGCTGCTGGCTAACGTCAGCGGCGACCCGCCCTTCCCAAAAGGGTACAATATATAGGGTACAAACAAACAAACTAGCAGACTCCAAAGTAGTCACGTTGCTTGGCAAGAAGGACGTGCCTACTAGCACAAAATACAAACTCTTTACAGCAGCGGTGAGGTCCATTATGACCTATGGCACTCAAGTGCGGGGGTGGTACCACTACGACGAAGTATAATGTCTTTTAAGGTATTTCATTAAAAGATTGTTTCGCCTGCCTCAGTATACGCCAAACAGAATGATATGTATATCTGGACACTGGACTTTCGCCTCTTCATGTATACACCGCAGACAAGTACATGCAAAAGGTAATGCGTATGCCCGATCACCGACTTCCCAAGATTGTTTCTTCATATTTACTGCGAGAAAAATTACAACATTTTCAAGAATGAAAAAACCTGGCGGAAAACCTATCCGTACCTTTACTATGGAATGGGCACGGTGGTCAGACCGAATTGTACTTAGGATGGGTGAGAGCTACAGTGACGAATTTATAAGGGAGGCGCAGTGCAGTTCCGTTCGCCTGCTAGAAATGGAACTAAATTACGAGCTTGGAGCAATCAACTACTTCTCTGATGAATACACGATCGATCAAATCAGATTAATTTATATGGCGCGTGGTGAGATCCTGGCACTAAATTTCATACCTCATATAAGGACTGGAAATTGCACGCTTTCTAATATGAGGGTGCTTGAGGATATTATACACTTTCTTGTAGACTGTCCCATTTAAGCAGAGACGAGGCAATTGTACTTTGGGGGAACAGCTTTTGAAAGAGATATGATCTCTACTCTTACGTTGCTGCAGCATTAAGGTACCGGCACAGAATTATAGCGGAGGATTTTTAAAAATTATAGGATTCAAAATATAAAATTAAAAAAAAAAAACGATAGTAATAATAATAATAATTTATAATAAAATCCAATGCCTAGGGAGTTTATAACGTATAATCTAAATAGTATTAATTAGAGTAAAAACAATTGGAGCGGGATCTTTAATCCATCTTCATGCTGGGAACGATGCGGTATCTTGCGACGAGCTTGGCAGAAGTGTGTAGTACAAGCATGAGGATGGTTTGAGGATCAGGCTGACGGTTTATACACCAAGCCTTTAGTATTACACTAACATGTCACCTGGAATGTTCGCACCATCAACAGAGATGACGCTGATATCGATTTGGTGAATGTCCTCAAGAAATTTTCATCGGACGATACCGCACTTTAGGAAATGCGATGTATTGGACTTGACAGAAAGTTAATAACACTACCACTACGGCTTTGTAGTGAGTGATAAACTTCGTTGTTTTGTTATCGGCTTCACACCATTAGCGGATACCGCGCTCTGACCTAAGGCAAAATATTTTAATATTTGTCTTGTCTGCACACTCGCGCCAGCAGAAGACAAGACAAAAGCCGAATGCTATGAGCGCCTGAAACAACTCTACGAGCGTTTCCCCGATCACGACATTATGAACGTGCTGTGCGATTTTAAGGCATAATCGGGAGAAAAGGAGTTTTTAGTTCGACAGTTGGACGATTTAGCCTTCATGAAACAACCTCCGGTAACGGAGAGAGGCTAATAGACTTCGCTGCGGGCAGGAACATGGTCATAAGTAGTACCAGATTTGAACATAGAGACATCCACCAACGAACGCGAAACCAGATTGATCACGTTGTGATCGACGGAAGGCATTTATCGAGTGTATTAAAAGTGCGATCGATTCGAGGATCATTGCCTTGTCGTAGCCAAGGTACGCTCGCGACTCAGTGAGGCACATTAAGCTAAACGTCCAGAAGCTGCAATCACAAGGGACCTCTGAAGCCTACACAGCCTAACTCGCCCAACTGCTCAGGGAACGTCGGCATTCCCTTCCGATATATCCGAACAGTTTAATCGTATATCACACTTCATGAGTACGGCTGCCAAAGAGATACTCGTTTACTCCCAATCCCCTCAAAAGCAGTCTTGGTACGCCGCTTATGTGAAAAAGACGCTGCCTACAGAATATATAACTCTGCAGTCGGGAGCAACGCGGGTTGTTGAGGCTTAATATCTGGAGAAAAGAAAAGGGAAGCAGTACCTTTTGGAAGAAAAAAGAAAGAACAGATAAGGTTTAAGGCCCGGAGTAACAGAATACAAAGACGAACAAGGGAATCTAGTCACATATCCGCAAGTGGAGCTTAACAGATGGAGAAGTTACTTCTCCAACCAATCGAAACCTTAATACATACCATCTTCTTGATGATTATAAATCAGCCTTCGACACACCGATAAGGTCAAGGTTCTTTGAAGCCCTATCTACTATTGGTATACCAGCAAAGTACGTTTGACTTTGCATGATGACGTTGAGAAGTACGCAAAGCTTCGTCAAAATAGGAAAAAACATCTCCAAACCAATTGATGCCAAAAGAGGTTTTGGGCAGGGCGATACCTTATCATATGACTTCTTAAATTTACTGAGGCTGGAATGACACTTTCAATTTTTAGGAACAATTTTAGTCACAATCTTGTATCTATAGGCAAAAGACGTTGGTGTAAGCGAGTCAGAGTATGCTTGAATTCTCCGCAGAATGCTTTAGAAGAGGCTGTAATGATACACAACAGCAACTTTGACCTATTAACAAAAAATTGCGACAATAATTGTCTCTAAAAATTGAAAGTGTCATTCCAGCCTGATGTAATATATACTGCGCCTGACAGAACAGGCGCCTTTCTTCGTAAAGATCTTATGCTGCTTAACATTATCGGCATAAACGAACGGGCGGTAAACAAAACGTTTTCAGAGATGAGGAGAGACAGTCTGAACTAATGGGTTTATCGGTAAATGAGGACAAGACTAGTATCCGCGGTAAGAAAGTCTACGTTGTTTGGACAATATTTTACGATGAGAGAGTACAACTTTAAAGTTGTAGAGGATTGATGATAACCAGCGACAACATCAGCCTAAAAATCCGACGAAGAATCACTCTCGCAAACCGATGCTAGTACGGGCTAAGTAGGGAGCTGAAGAACAAAGATCTCACAAGTCGCTTATCATCCCAGCAGAAGATGGACAATGACAGCAGCGAAGGAGGCGGCGATTGGCGAGTTCGAACGAAAAATTCTTCGGAGGATTTATGGACCTTTAAAAGTAGGCGATGATAACTATGGCCTGCCTGGTCAAGCGCTTAAAGCAATAGCACCTGCTCTGGTTAGGACATGTAACTCAGTTAAAAGTATCGAAAACGTCAGTCAAAGGTTCGTTCCAAAGAATGTTAGCGATTATTAAGCAAACCTTTGTATTTAAAGGTTGCATGTTTCTTCGCAAAAGTCGCATTTTTAATATCGTTTATAAATAATTTTCGAATATTTTTTTGAACAGCGAATATTTGGGTAAACCGGTTGCCGAATCAAGGTCGAAGTAAACCTTTTCGAACATTAACCGGTCAGTTTCGGATCTCTTTAAAAATGTTTTGCTGTAAAAGCTGAAGCTGCTGTAATATTTTTAAGAAATTTAAGACCCTTAAGCTGAGCGAAAAGCAGAATCAAATTTTTCCCTAGAGAACTATGAGCTGATATTTTTTGAATAACAATTTGTATTAAATTCCAACTTACATTATACAACGCCGTGTTCAATACACCTTGTACCAGGGGTGCTTTAACATGTGCATCAAGCGGCAATTCAGAGTGCAAACTGGGCGATATGTTGACCTCCAATAACCATGGTATAAGATCCGAGTCCAGTATTACATCAAAGCCAAATAGCTCAAAGCAACTGTACTTGGATTCAACATTGGCTCGAATCATGTTATTAATCCCATTCTCGCCAGCAAGTATTGTGCGCAACACCAGACTTCTTAGGGCATCCCACAAACTGTCCGTGCGTACGCCCCGATTAGCCAAATATGTCCACAAAGATTTAATGGTCCATTTATGTCCATGACAGGCATTAACATCTTCGTTTTTGGAATAATTCGACGAGAACTTGTTGATGCTGTAGTTGGTCAGGTGCATGCAACGATCGTTCAACGTATCCGCCTTGGCACTGTACTTAACTAAAAGTTTGGAATTAATTGGCGTACGCGTGGCTAACTGCAAATGACTTACCCGAAGCAAAGCGTGCCAATCCATTGTGATACATAAAAACTCTCAAGGGGTTCACAGAGGTGACCAGCACATAGAGACGCAAATCAAATTTGCTACCATTGATCAGAAGAGGTCGTTCTATATACCTATGGATTAAAGTAAAGTAAATAAAAGCTTCGATTCAAGCAAGTGAATTCTTACTTTTGCACAATAAGCGGACGGCGTTTTGGTATCTGACCCCAACGATTGATGACCCGGATGCCAGCGCCTCGTGCACTAGCCGGCGGTTTGATAATCCATTTGGTATTACGCTGCGCATACTTGGGCCAATGTTTTCGCAAGGCACACAGATCATTGGGAATAATAAATGTACGTGGCATGAAACCAAACTCTTTGTTGCTGTGCTTATTCATCTGCCTTTGTAGATTCTTCCAACACGAATCCTTTCTACCGATCCGAAAAGAGCCAGGCAAGTGATTGATTTTCTGATATGAACGGATGGTCTTAAAGCATGGAGATTTTAAGTGCTTGCCCCATACACCCATCCAGTCGTTGGTTTCTGTGGACGAAAAGCATTGAGATTAAAACACTGATTACAGAAAAATAATATTTCCTTAAAAATGAAATTCGAAATATACATTTTAAGAACCATTTAGTTAATATCCTTTATACGTTATTCATTTCCTTTAAAAAACTGCCGTTTGTGAATCAACCATTAAAGGACAATCGACAAATGACAAAAGTCGTAGCATTAGTGAACCTCCTGTAATCAACTAATGAGAGCCACAAACTGGTGTAGAAACATCGGTTAAATTGATATTTTAATCCAAGCTGTCGCAAGAAGCTGAAATGCAAATATTTACTCTACATTCCCGACCGCATTCTTCCCTGGCAATTGGCAACAAGAACGACTTCAAGAGGACGTGCCTCTAGTGGGTGTCTTTTCAGAGTGCAGTCTAGCAAGTCACTTCCAGAGTCTACTTTTTGATGATCCCGACTTGGTATTAAGTTATTTAGCTTTAGTTTAACTCAAGTGTTAGATGGTGATCTTGATTGTCCCATAACTGGAGAAGAAGTTCAGCTGGCTATATCTAAGGCAAAACCCAACTAAGCAACTGGAGGAGACCGTATTCCAGTAGAAGGAGCACCTGATTCCTTTCCTATTTTTTATAAAAGGTTATCCAAACGACGCTACGAACTACCGAAAAATCTACTGCAGAAACGCAATCTCAAAAATATTTGCATCGGTGCTTCTTTCAAACATAACAAGCTAAGCGAATTTCAGTTTGGATTCAGACAAGACTACTCAACTTCGGAAAGCATATTCGTACTCGCAAACATAGCATCATCGTTCCTGGCCTTTTAAAAACTGATTAGGTCCGGTACTGAGACGTTGAGAAGGTTTAGTTCAAGACCCAAAAAATTGATTCTGTGGTGTTCGGTTCTAGACGGATGAGAGAGTGAGCGAGAGGGGAGACGTGTGGAGAGTTGGAGAGAGGCAAAGACCTCGCTATAGCAGAACAGCTAACTGGAGGACGGAGGCGAGCTGCAATTGGTGGCAAGGGCTCGGCGCAACGGGATCGAGGCCCCGCTACAATGAAAGCAGCAGAAAGGCCTCGTTACAGCGATAACAGTAGAAGGCCCCGACGCAGCCAAGCAACGGGGCAAAGAAAACGACAGGCCCCGCTTGGAGACACACAGGCCTTGCTTGGAGCAGCAAAACGGGGCCTGCGCGACAGCTTTAAGAGGAGTGGCTGCCCAAAAGACGGGGTCAGTCAGTGAGATACGCGAACGGAGAGAAGTCGAATTGTGAACACAAGTGCGAGCAAAAGTGCACGTGGAAAGAAAAAGCGACCGTATATTGCGAGTAGTCGAAGCGTGTGCTCGACGATCATTTGCAAGAGGGTCAGCGTCCTGCGAAAGGTCGGAGCGAAGGCACGACGAGAGCAGAGAGGAGAGCACCGAATTACTTGGCGAGTCCTTGGTGTGGTTCAGAAGCAAGCACAAGTAGGCCGGTAGCCTAAACGACCTAAAGTGTAAGCGCGAATTGTGAAACTAAGTTAAATCATACTTTTAAGTGTTGAAAACCCAACCCAAATATAGACTAAAGTACATTAAACCGCTGTCTTCTTATTTCTGGCAATTCTCTATAAATATAAAATTGTTGGAGCGACCCCCGAGCACCCTGAGCTAAGCCCAGCTGCAAAGGTTCGTTGCAGCCTTATGTATAAATTATTCGGGTGTATGCTTAAATTTTTTATGGTCTGTACAAGCGCTTTAGCAGTGTGGGATGGATGGTACACAGATCTCCTACTGATTTTAAAACAACACTGAAGTCAAACAGTGGTGTCTTTTATCGATGATATCGCCAGCTAGATGAGGCTAAGACTATCAACTGTACATTGAATACGCTGCTGGGAAAACAAAACGTACTACCAAGAAATATTTAGGTTACCTCGCAATACTCCAAACTATGCTGTATTTGAGGAAACTGGTCTTTCGAACCTCTATACAAGCTAGGAGCATCTCGAAGAGTATCCTCTACAGACAACTAAGTTATCATTGGGGGAAAATCCTTATTTTCACGACAAAAACAGCCTTAGCCTAATATGTTAAATATTATTCTGCGAAAAAAATTGTATTTATAGTTAAAATCTGTATTCGCCCGATCGTTTCTATGGGATCTAATTTAATTTTAATTCTCGATTACAACAAATTTTTAAAACTTGGAACTTGGCACACAAACTCTAGAGAAATGTACATTTAAAAACAAAATAAATTGATTTAAATTATTGTCCTTTCTTTTATTTGGCAAGGATATTACTGACAGATCCATGGGATTATGATCAATCATATAATAGAAAGGATTTTATGGATATTGAGAATTTGATTTAAAACGATATTTAATTTTTCAAAATAATGTCAACCTCATAAAGATCCAATGATTCCCAATCCCAACGTAAAGTTAACTATCTGGTCGCGCGCACACTTGCAGCTGAAAGATGAACATGAGGCTGATAATCCGTGCATACTGTGGATTGATGCTCAAAATTTAGTTGTAAGCTCAACTTTGCGGAATCAATGAACCATGTTTTTTATGCCATACTAAAATACTACTTCAGCCATCAGTTCATCTTTTGAGTTGCATGTATGCGTGCGCCCTTAATCCCAAGCTTACTTTTCAACATGCGCATCCCACTGTTGGCCAATATGAGCCTAACTACTTTGGGCATTATATTTGTCACACGCCATTTAAGCACTCGGTGTAGCTCTGGAGGCACTCGAGGTCCTTTTTTGGTATTCGATGAAAATGCCAGATATGGTGGAACATATGGAAACAGACTAGGTACAAGTAATGATTCCGGATTTTTTAATTCATCCTCTGATGACACAGATGAATGCAAGCTGGGCGTGCTTTGTGGTGATGAGAAACGATCCACAGAATGTGTCAACTTGTAGGCATACGCCCGATAGCCGTCTTCAGTGTCGGAGCTAACGCTGGCCGAGTCACTTTCTTCGAAATTCGAAACTAAAAAGAAGAAAATTTATTGTTAATTTTTGGGGTTTCATTACATCAAATCCCACTTACTATTATCCAAGTCATCATCATCATCATCGTAATCATCGTTTCGTTCAAAGTCCAACGAACTTTGATCGAGATCACCTTTCGAGTTGGCCGGCTCTACAAGATATACGGCTGCATCACCGGCAGCTCCTTGAGTTTTGGAGGTTTGTTGTTTTAAACTAAGATTGCGCAAATTACTGGACTGTTGCTTACGGGTGAGACGAGGACTTTGACTATTGTACAACAATACCCGATGTACAGTGGGTAATATTTTCTTGGCAGTTGTTGTTGTTGTGTTGGCTCCGCCTTTCGATCTTTTTGGTGTCAATGGCAAGCGCGGTGGCGTTACCACTTGCACTGGCTGCTTTTGGGTAGTGTTCTTGGACTCTCTATTATTATTATTATTGTTGTTGTTGTTATTAATATTATTGTTTGCCACAGCCACATCTCCTGAATCATCTAAAGCATTATTCTCCGCCGCCGTTAATCGGCAAAAGCGACGCTGTATGGGATCAAATTGTGCATCAATTATCTCTTCATTATCATAGATATCCTTGATATCCAAATATTCATCGCCAGACTTCAACAAGTCTGTATCATAATGATACTCCACGGTAGCCGGCCAGCCACCGTCATTGTTCGGTAGCTTTTCCTTCAACACATGATGATCGTCGTATGGTAGATTCCGTGTGGTTCGCGGTGAATCATGCCTGTTGGTGGAATCCTGATATAAGCTCATTGCCACTTTGCGGCTAGATGTGGGCGCCGTCGGCGTGGACTTGGACTGTTTCGCCGATCCACGGTTATAAAAGTATGAAAAATAATGCTCGTAGTGTTGATCAACCGAATGATATTGCGTTGGCCGGTCGGAACTGTAAACGAAGAGGGGAGGGAAAAATAAATGATGTGGAAAGATTTGATGGGAGGGTTTTTTTTACGGCAGGATAACTCTGTACGTTTGTATGTGTATGTTGTCTTAATATGTATGCAGAAGTGGAGGATGGATTTATGGTCAAATTTAAGGTGTTTATGTGTTGTATGGGGGAGGGGAATTGGTCCAACTATCTGTTAAACTGTAACACAACAACAACAAATTACTCGTACATGTGTGTTTTTCTGTGGAAGTGTTTGTTTGTGTGTGTATCTACCCAGTTGACCAATAATCCGGAAAACCATTTCGAAGGAATTTTCTTTTCGATCTGTAATTTTAACTATTCATTCAGAGAGTTGGGTTCAGTTCTAATATTTATGCGATTTAGTTTAGAATTTCCAACTCTTTGCTCTGAGTCTTTACTTTTAACTATTTATGACTTTATTTGATTTCGATAACCGTGATGCAGCGCTGATGGTTGTAATATCTATTGCGTCGTGGGTTTAGGTAAATAACGGGGCGCGTTGGGCTGGTAGGAAGGGCTGTGAGGCTGCCCACCGCCGTATCAAATTATTATATAGAAAGTGTACAGTGCCAACTCATTCAGCCCATTGATGAACTCTTGTTGTGAAAAAATGCAATTAACTAACTTTAAATAAAGTAGAAATTACCAGTTTAATTACCAGTTTAGTCTTGATTTTCTTATAAAATTGCGCGAAGACTCCTAGCTGTCGGCAGTTTGCAGACCGGTTTCTAGGCTCTTTAAATCTCTGGTTTTGTTTCAAACCTAGGTGGGTCTCTATCAATAGTGACATGCTTCAATTTACCAAACAATTTGATGTGTAAATCAATATTCTGACTGACCCTGGGCCCATTTCTATTCCTTCAGATGCCTGCTTGTGTCAGATAATCTTACTGTTATTTATTAGTTTTCGTGACAGAAAGCGCTATGTATGTTGTGATTCCTCATAAGACCTATTCCATTGGGATTTTTCAAACTGGCCAATCAACTCCCTCCCTCAACTCCCCCGATCAACTCCCTCATGCGATTGCTGCAGCCACCTATCGATATTAATCGCATGCTATTGTGAGGAACTAAAGTACCTCACAAGGGCCAGTGTAGGGGAGTGGGTGATCCACGGCGAATTCAAAGAGTGAAGGAGAGAGAGAGAAAGGTGAAAGGGTAGAGAGCAGAGCGCAGCGGAGCGGAGAGGAAAGCCAGCAGACAGAATGAGCAGGAACGGGAAAGAACGCGATGCGGTATAACGGAATGGAAGGTTCTAGAGGGGCTCAAATGCACTGAAAGTGTACGGAGGGCTGACGGATATGAGGAGAAGCACAACAGGAACAACCGCTATTGCTAGGCAGCTGACCGACTGCGGCAAGCGGTTATAACGGAAGGATGGCAAAGAAGCAAGAGATGGATGCAGGCCTATAAAAGCTTAGACTGACAGCAATCAGGGAGTCAGTGAATTCGGAGAATCAAAGCGAGTGCGTCAGTATCGGTCGTAGAAGGCAACACAAGTGCCAGCAAAGGATCACACAAGGACGGTGCGAGAGACGGAAGTCGCAGGATCAAGGAGCGGAATAGCAGATAAGTTGCTAATATATATAACGGGGCAAATAATACGAGGTAGGACGTGTGGCCAGCTGGCGTGTAAACAGGAGACGTCTCATATACTTGTTTAAAGGCCGAGTGCAAGCCAAGCCAACATATCGTAACCACGTCGTAGAAACAACTGCTTCACGGAAAGGAAGGATCGGCGAGTCATAGACAGCACGACGGAATTCCGGGTAAGCGAGAGTTTTGGTGCGACGAGAAGTGGGACCTTGTGAGGGACAAGGGAGACCAATTAGAAAGTAAATATCACGGGCGCTGCCACGGCGATGACGCGTCAACGCCCAGAAACCGTTAGCTACAACTGTAGGCTCCACCTCGGCAACGGTCACAGTCATGTCCCTCAACCGCAGCGATGAATGGCAGTCTTCAAGCGCAACCCGCGATCGCCGTGGAAGCTACGCTTTAACCAGGACTTGTGCACTCCCATCCTGTTGGTTTGCTAATGGAATTTCTTCAAAAAATTACGAAATTTCGACGGAAACGCACACGGAACGATACACGCTACCCAAACGCAAACAAAATCTGCACCAAGCAATCGGTAACCCCAGTGGCCACACCAAATGACATGTACCCATGCATCATCTCTTCGTTACTCCACGGACTTTATTGCCTCAGCATCACCATCTTGTGGCCAAAAAACATGACACGGATGGGAGTTCTGATGACCACGGCGCCCACGACAGCGGCCGCCGCCTCCTCCTGCATAGCCAGCTATGATACGATACAATCAGAACTTCCTTGCATCCAGTGCAGGACGGGCGACCATTGCCTGGCCTAGCCACGTCCACATGTTTTTCATCAAAAACTAATCGACCAAACAACGCGAGTCACTACTCGGTGAACAATGTCCAGTACTACAGACTCAGCCATCTCAACGCTCAACCAGAGCATCACGCAGACGCAGAGAGCGCAGTTTATCGATGTTACCAGGACTCCAACGAATTACAGCATGAAGAGTACGCACAACGATTCTCACCATAAATAGACTTGAGGGATTCCAGTAGCTGCTCATTCTCGACGCTAGGTAACACGAAGTCTTCAAAGTGACGCAACACAAAGTACTCAGCGCGAGGCAAATCGAAGCCCTTAACGCGAGGCAACACAAAGTCCTCAACGCGAGGCAAAACGAAGCCTTCAACGCGAGGCACAACATGAACCCAGCTAAAACAAACTTGCTTGTTGACCCCCAATCAAAGCAATGACCTCATTCTAAGGTTAAAAATGTAAATGTTGGCTTTACAGCCCCTCCAACGGGGCCAGCCAAGCTTCTCTCAATCTCTTGGCGTGTGTGCTTTAAATTTTTCGCACAAGAGAAAGGGACCTACAGTTTAACGCCGGATCCGAACGGCAAAGTTTGAGAATTTGCTTTTTCATGGCTAGTTACTTCACAGCTGGCGCCAATAGCTGGTGAAGGTGACCGTATGTGTAAAAGCAATTTTCTAAAGAAAGAAAAAAAACTTTTATTATTAGATGCTCAGAGGCGGGATCGAACCCACGACCTCCCGCCTAGCAGTCCAGCACACTAACCACTAGGCCACATACGGCCACAAAACTACAACTCCGACGGCTCATTACAGCAAGCCACAGTTGTTTTGCACCAAATTGCAGATCCTTGTTAAGAAACCGTTGGAGCAACCCTGCACAGAACCTAATAGAAAAACTCGCCATCGCAAAAGAAGATTCGCTCCCAACCTGTTCAGTGGGGAGGGAGTCGCTGTGGCATCCCCGATCAATTTCCTCATGCTATAGCTGCAGCCACTTATCGATATTTATGGAAGTCTATATGTGTGCGTGTGTCATCGCTGAACCGACAGTCGCTTCGATCGAATGTATTCAGCAAGGCTGCAAACCGGTCCGAACCCGAACCCCTTAGAACCGGTTCGGTTCGGGTTTTTTGGGTTCCCCAAACCGGACCATGAACCGAACCCCTAATAATTTTTCCCCCACGAACCGAACCAGTGCTGCCAATTTTTTTCCAGAAAAAAAAGCTGTTTCTGGATGGAAGCAACGGCAAAAAAAGCTGAAAAATTTCTGAAAAAAGCGTAAAAAAAATCTGCAATAAACAGACACAATGCAGCTTCCTGCTCCACAGTTTTCGTAGGCAAGCTACCAAAATCAATTTTGTTTTTTTGCTGGAAGCCGCCCATCGCACTTGTTTGTTTTTTAGTGCTTCCATGAGCACGCAGATCGCTTAGCTTTGCAGTTATTGTTGTCTTGCATTAGCTGCAATAGACCCTTTTGTCGTCCGTGTCATCCCTGCCAAGCCACGCCTTTAATTCTTCGCTCTTTATCCAAGCATCACGGCACTTTTGTTTGTATTCTTTTGGCATTCTTATATATTTTTTGTCCCCGAAAAAATCCCACTTAAGCAGCGCACTATTTATTGTGATTGTGATGACAGTTTGCGTAAAGTACTGGTGGTGATATTGGCAAATATCGATATAAACGTATGATAGAGCTGCCACTCTTAGACACATTTGGTATATTTTGATATCAAACTTTTTTTGTTTTTGCAAGTTGCATACGTGCTGCTACATGTTTTCATGAAATTGGTGCCAGCATTAAAAAAAAAGCGAAAAAAAATCCAAATTCATTTTTAAAAATCCAGAATTCCCGCTATTCACATATTTTTCCCGCAATTGGGCTTCGAAAAAAGCTAGTTTTGACGGGAAAAAAGCTAAATTGGCAGCAATGACCCGAACCACTTCTTCGAAAAGTTAGGTTCGGTTCACAAAATATAGTAGTTTTTTTAACGACACATTCAGAGACAAACAGAGATTTTTTGTAATCTAACTGGTATCACTTAAGAAGTTCTCCAATCCTATGTAAGATTTATACTATCACTATTTTATGCTACACACACTTTAAAATAATTAGTTAACAATATTTTTGACGAAGTTCAGTTTGACATTAGTAGAGGTCGCACACTTTGTAAGAAAGCTAATAGAGTGTGACACTTGGGGTGAGACTCGACAGAAGACTGACTTTTGGACACCGTATCAAGGCAATAGCTTAGGCAGTGGCTGCCAAAGTACGGCGCATGGGGTGGCTCCCGAACTCCAAGAACAAGCTGTTAGTCCTAATTTACACAGCAATTCTGGCTCCGGTATGGAGATACGGGCAATTTTATGTTATCGCGGCGAAGTCTCACATGACAAAAATAACAGTGGTCCAGGCGAAAATCCTTAGGCGCATTACGGAAGCTGAATGGTACCTGAACAACCAGGGATATTGAAATTCTTAGTGTTCTTAGACCCGAGATTTCAAAATTTTCCAAATTCAAAGATTTGTGCGTTGATGGACCATAAGCATGGTATTTAAGTGTTTTAAGCAATAGACACATAGGTGAAGTACGATAGATAATTGAGGAGTAAAGGAAAGTTGAGGAGGAGCTGACATAATTTTATACCATTGAAATAAAAAATATTATTTAAAATAAGTATAAACAATTCGAAACATATCTTTTAAGTTCGAGCGAACCGAGGTTCGAACCAGAACCTTGGGTTCAGGGGTTTCAGGAACCGGTCCGCGAACCGAACCATTGCTTTTACAACGGGTTCGAACCTCCGGACCGAACCTTCTGCAAAATTTGAGAGGTTTGCAGCCTTGGTATTTAGTACGTAATATTATCATTAAATAAAGTTACTTTCACGAATAACTACAATGGTCAAAGAAGTGACGCAGTTAAGAATGATCGAAGAAAATTGCTTAAAACCTTAATATACATAAATTATACATGCTTCGATTGAGCCGAAGTTAGCTTTTCTCTGTAATTTGATTCGCTTAGTGGAATTTCCTCTTCTACTTATTTACAAATATCGTTTCGGATTGTTATTTCTATGACAGTCTGTGATTCGCTACGCAATTGGCATACGTAGTCTTCTAGTGGAATATGGATTTTGTTTATTTCATACCCGACGCAGTTCTAATGGGTAGCGATTTGATACCTTTTCCTTTACTAAAAGTAAAACATTTCTAGCTGATTTCATTTAGAGCTAAAAAATTATGTAACAATTCTAACCTAAGCTGACTGTTACTTTTTCAACCACGAGCAAACCAAAATCAGTAAGAACCTGGTAAAACGCCCTCATGACTTTCCTTAAAATATACCTTTCTATTTGCTAATCGTTTACTACCATTTTTTAAGTGTCACCCCCTTTTACCGGCTTCTGTGTCAACTGGGTGGGTAAATATGTACTTTCAGCAAGCTGGACATTTAGCAAACCAAAAGGAAAAAAAAAAACAAAGAGACAAACACGTTTCACAAATTACAGTATAGCATCCCATGTGGGCTCCGGTGAGCGCGGTGAGTTTTGGCTGGCATAGACAGGACTTTCATTCAAATATTCAACTGCTCGAACTGCTCCTCCTCTGGCTTGACGTTGTGGTTGTGGTTGCTTATGCTCGAGGGGCGGCTGTTGTTGCTGATGATGCTGTTGGTGGGTCGGTCGCATTTTGTATTGTGCCCCATTGTAATATTCATCTGGGGGACGAATCTGTTGATACACATATCCGCTGGCAGGATCTGTTCTGTCCCGGTGCTGACCACCAAATGTCTTAACGAACGTATCACTGTATCGTGCCGTATCTGCAGCCGAACTGACCGTCGTTTTGTAATTGGATCTGCTTACTTGTCTCACCACCAAATCCTTGGATGGAGGCGATGGATTGGAACTTTGTCGGCCCCAGGCCGATGATGGGCCAATAAGATTAACGTTTTTGTAATAATTAAATGCATTATCCACATTATGGCAGTAGCGTGAGGCACCAGATGCACCCGCCAGACCCTGGTTGTTGTTGCCGTTGCCGTTGATTTTACTAAAACCATTATTGTTGTTGTTGCTGCCGCTGTTGTGGCGCATGTCGACAACTCCGCCAAGAATTTGGTGGAAGGCTCACTCACAGTTTGGTCCGGATGAAGCGCATATGTGAAAAATATTCGCTTGTGTTCTGTGCTGTGGATGATTTGCTTATTTTAAGTAGTCTAATTGATGGTTAGGCAAATTTTTGTCTTTTAGAGATATATACACAACACATCTGGTGAATAGAAAATGTTATATGATAATCGTCAGTAGAGAGTTGTGAAATAATGTTAGGCGCTATAGAATTATATGATTCCGTTAAATAAATAGAGAAATTTGCATATCTGAATTCGTAATAAGCAACAGCTGAGAGAAGATGCGCTTAAATGCAACTTCCTATTTGTTGCTACAATTAATTGCATTTAGATAGAATTTAGCTGTAGCTAAGACTCCGGATAAGTAGGCAAAAGTTAATACGTATACAAAAATTAGCAAAAGGACAAATGATAGGAAATTTTATTATAGTTTGAGTCTAAATATGTTAACATCCTTCTTATCCATTAGTATTTCAATGTTTTTTGGTTGAAGCAGGGAATCAAACTGAAATTGTAACCGGAGCCGTATACCGAAAAGAACCGATTACAACTCAGAACCGGTACCGATATTTTTTATTTCTTAACCGAGAACCGATATTTCCTCTGAACAGAAAAGTACGTGTGACTGCTTTGACTGATATATATTCAAGAATATTATTACACTTTAGTTCAATTGCAACTAAATGAGGAAAGTAACTCTAACCCATTTACTTTGTCTGAAGTGAGATGAAGTCCAAATATATATATATATAGTTTTTATGAAAAGAAAGAGGACAATACAAAAATTTAGTATTTTCACAAAACAAATGGCATCAATCAAGGTTTTCCTGAGCATTAAACGCTTACAAAGTTTCCAGAATTGCTAGTATCTATCCAAAGTTACTTATTAAATTATTAACCTTTATTTTATTCATCTTATGAAAACAAACTTGCGCATTTTGTATGGCAAACACACGCTCATAAAATTGATCATTTTTGTACACATACATGTGTATAGCTTGCTTACCCACTTTTAAAATTTTCCATTAATTTTACACGGAAACGAATACCGAAATAAAATATAAAAATTTGATTCGATTTGAATCCCTGTGTGAACAGATTGTGGATCAGTGCTGCCACTTTAGCAATTTAGTTGCTAGATCTAGCAACTTTTAAAAAAATTTGCAACTTTTTTTTAGAAAATGCTATTAGCCACTAATCTGGCTATTTTTAATTTTTCTTTAGCAATTTTAGCAACTTTATTCTAAAACTAGCAATATTTTATTTTTCTTTAGCATTTTTGCCGTTTTTTATTTCTTTTTGCAATCGACCTCACAAATTACGTTCCCAAGGATATTGGATCTTGTAGTGGTTCGATTACACTGTGCAACAGCCAAAAAAACTACCAAACTACACTATGCGGAATCGATAGTGCTACCCGAACTGAGTAAAACCATTTCAGCGTTTGGCTAGATTGGTAGCACTTTTTTTTTTATGGACCCTCAAAGTTTTTGAAATTGGGTGTGATAACAAAAAAAAGGTGTCATCAGATTTGGGAATACAGCTCATTCAGTTTTCGTGATAGCTGCAAACAGTCTTCGGCAAAGTTGTAGCTGACAGTCCGCAGAATAAATTTTTCTTACAAAGATTTTCAAAAAAATTATATTTTCCGGGAGGTTTTCTTAAAAAACTTTTTTGAAAAATCGATTTTTTGTACTTTTTTGAGTATAACTTTTAAAAAATCAAAATTTTTGGCATACATTCTTTGGGAAAAATGAACCTTTTGAAATAAGAAACATCTGTTCTGAACAAGGTTTTACAATCTGAAAACTTCCACATCCTCTAAATCGGCCCTAAAAGTGTGTATATCCAATAAATCATTATGTTCTCAAGTTTTTTTTACCAAAATAGCAGCTAATTAGTTTTTTCAAGCTGTTAGAGCAAAACACTACGCGTTTTACTTGTAGTCCATGAATATAGAAAAAATAAAATGCAAAAAATGTTGCCAATTTAATACTGTAAAAAATATTTTAACAAGCTAATACATTTTTTAACAAGCTAAGATCATATTAAAGTTAATATTTAATATTTTTAATAATAATTAATAATAAAATAAAATAAATTAATAAATAATAAAATAAATAAAAATTTTGATTTTTTAAAAGTTATACTCGAAAAAGTACAAAAAATCGATTTTTCAAAAAAGTTTTTTAAGAAAAACTCCCGGAAAATATAATTTTTTTGAAAATCTTTGTAAAAAAAATTTATTCTGCGGACTGTCAGCTACAACTTTGCCGAAGACTGTTTGCAGCTATCACGAAAACTGAATGAGCTGTATTCCCAAATCTGATGACACCTTTTTTTGTTATCACACCCAATTTCAAAAACTTTGAGGGTCCATAAAAAAAAAAGTGCTACCAATCTAGCCAAACGCTGAAATGGTTTTACTCAGTTCGGGTAGCACTATCGATTCCGCATAGTGTTGCATGGTAGTTTTTAAAAAAGTTGAAATTTGTTGCACTGTGTTATATGAAAAACTTCAAACGGTTTGCTCACTCTTTTGGTGTTTTTTTGTGATTGGGTTAAGAAGCCAAAAGTTTGTAAGCTAGATTTTCGTGATGCCTGGCAGCAAGATGAGGAGTTAAGGCAATGGATTCTTAGGGATTGCACTAGTCCAACGAGAGCATCTTGTGCATATTGAAAATCCGCCAATGGTCGCACAGCTTTTTTGTATCCTTTCATGATAACCTTTCGTTCGAAAGTCAACAAAAACAGAGGAAAAAGAAGCGGCACTATACCTATAGGTATAGATAGGTATAGGTAAGAATATTTAAAAAACTGGATCTTAGAGGGGATATTTCGAATATCCTTTCTACGGGGATCTTTTTTTTTTCTCTGTAGGCATTGTTAAACACACGGCGATATCGACAAGTGAAAATTTGCCTAAGTTGTGATTTCAGCTTACAAAGCTGCTGCAAATATTAAATTAGGCAGAACGAAGTGAACCTACATCAAAAATAAATAAATGAAAAATGTACTTGTCATGGACGACTTAAGCACCAATATCGGAAACGTGGCGTTTAGTATTCTGTTGGACAAGTCCACTGACTTTAGTTTTACAAAAAGTCTAAATAAGCTTTTTGTAGATGCTTTGCTGTGCAACTTTTTTAAGATCATTTTCTGGTTACTCCTTCGGACCCCGATATTTTTCAAGAACATACCGAAACTAAAAAAAAATTCCCAAAAAGACTTGGTCCTATCACATCGTAAAGGTACTACTTTGATACCCAACATATTTTCACCCCAAACTGTCCATATATCGGTATGCTCTTAAAAAATATCGGGGTCCGAAGGCGTAACCAATTTATGTGTTGCGCTGTGTAATAATATAAAATTCTTAAAATACATACAAATGATATAATTGTTTAAAAAAAACAAAATTATGTTCCCTTTTAATTTGAGTATTTTTAATTTGATTCTTAAAATGCATAAATATGTATATTTGTAAAAACGAAAATTTTATAGTTTTAGCAATTTTTACATAATTTTTAGCAATTTTTAGCAACTTTTTTTCCCAAATCTAGCAATTATTGCTCTTGAAAATCTGGCAGCACTGTTGTGGATAGACAGTGTTAAATTCTTTTACACAGCCGCAGTCGAAAAAATTTTCTTTTTAAACTTTGGTCGATTTTTTTTATTTAAATTTTGTTTTTACGTTCCGGAACCTCTCAATATTTTGTATGTGGAGGTTGCTGCAGTAATCGTTAAATCTTTCATGATAACACAATAATAAGGAGTGTAATCCCACCCGGCACACAAACGAAGGTTCGCTTCAATCGAAAGTTTCGCGAAGAACATGATTCGTATTTTGTTTAGTTTAAGCGAAACTCTGTGTTAGGGTTGTCGAAAATATATCAAAATATCAATATATCGATAATATTTTTTAAAACTGATATATTTAAATCGTGATTTTTTTTTTGACCAAATATCGAATATCGATTTTTTTTTTCGGGATATTTTATGATATTTGTGCGTTGGTAACTCTTTGATCTGGGTAGCGAGCGCAAGCGCAAGAGACAGAAAATGAATTCAAATTTGATAAAAGCAAATTAGAGCGACATAAAAAAAGGCAAAGCCAATTGTAATTTGTGCGGAAAAGTAATTAAAGATAGCGTTAGCACGACCAAATGTGGAATTCGCATAAGGCGGCCATGACGGGACTATCCAGACTAGCCATAAGGTATCTTATTACACCAGTGCCTTCGGAGCAACTTACTTCTGCCATATGCGTCAAAGGAACGCGTCTTTTTAAAGACTTTTAAGACCCTCTTCTGGACTAGAAATTTTTATTTCCAAAATTTTTTTTTTATTTTCTAGCTTAGATATTCAAAAATATTATCCCAAATAGATTTTAAAAAATGCGAAATACTTTAGATTATATAGTTTTTTTTGTCAACCAATGACATCTGTATGTTTTACAACAATTTTCGAATTACTTTAATCTCATTTATCTCGAAATTAAGTTTTTCGGACTGGTGCCCACATTTTCTCAAGCATGTTTTAATTCCACTGCTTTTTAAAAAGTAAATCGAAAGCAGTTCCGCTTCGGTTTTCTTTTCGTGTTCTCGATTTCGAACGAAATTGCTCTCTTTTTACTTTTCGCAATCCACTGAACCAAGCGTGAATGGCACTAGAGGGAAACTACACAAGAGGGAAACCACAGTTCCAAGCGAAACGATCGAAAATGGAACAGTCGGAAATAAGAGAGGCTAACTTTTAGGTTTCACTTTTGGTTTGGCTGGGCAATGCCCAATTCTGGACACATTAAACAAAAAAATCTTTATAAATCAATTAAAGACTAGAATGACAATTAAATTTTACAAGCAATTTCAAAATTAATCACAGAATTAAGAAAAATTTACTTTACGTACATTTGGCAATTGAGAGTGCGTGATTTGGCGATTACTTTTCTTTCCACCGACTAACAAGCATTACTTTCAAAACGAAAAACTCTTTCGTTTTGGTGTTCCATTAATCATGAATCAATTCTACTTTTGAAAGGTTGCTGTGGATGTGGAATTGAGAACATGCCAGATTATGTATTTGCTTTACATACTTTTTGTATTCTTTTTTTCAGGTTCTCTAGTTTTACGATCGATGAGAGCCAAAAATGTTTCAGCGTTTTTGGAAGGCGCAAGGCGGCCATTTCCTATAAGTTGGTGGGTTGCTCTACGATTTGTAAAATAAAAAATAAGTTTAAAAAAATATTCTTTCGTTTTCATTTTACGACCAAAATACCGTGTAACAAAACAATTACGAGTACTAGGTAAAAACAGCATATTTTAGCAAGTAATCAGCACTGAAAAAATTGAATTTAATACCAATACAATTTAAAATATTTGACTGTTTTTGTAATTTTCTGTGATTTCTCTCACAGCTGCCAGCAGAGCAAAAAGCTTTGTATGTGAATACATACATACATATGTACTTATAACGGTTTGTAAGCCTCAACATTTGCCTAAAATCCAGAGTCTAAGCACAACTAACAAATTCATACTCTTTAACATACATTTTCACATGTATGCATATATCACAAATTGATTCAATAAAAAATTAACAGCATCCTTTTGACCAAGGTCATTTTACATCTAGACACATTAAACAAAAAAAAAAATAAACAAACTTACACTTTCAATTGGGATGACCTTCCTTACGATTGGGGTTTTGTGCTACTTTTTCCTCGCTGTATCACATCAGCTGAACCCAGATCAAAAAAATAGCGTGCCGGATGGTAACTGCGGTGGTAGGTGGGGGTGGTTCGTATGTTTCTATGTAGGTCACTGGCACATGTCCTTAGCCAGGTGTAAGTGTAACAGCAGCAGCATGAATTTTTGCAATGCAATCAAAAATGTGCAAATTAGCCACAAAACTAAAGGTAAATTCGTTTTATATTTCATCTTTGGATGTGAATTAATATTTTGTGGTATTTTACCTACCCACGATTGATTACACAGGCACAGGCAGATGCACAACTCACTTTTTTTTGGGTTAATCTTTGGATTTGGCAAATATATTAAACACTTTTTTGTGCAAATTCAGCATTAATTATGAATTTCATTAATAAACAAGTCACTGGCGACAACAAACAAAATGAATTAAATTTATTTGAAGGAAAACTCCATGTGCACAAATCCGAGATGATTCCATCTCTAGAATAAGCATCGTGGTAAATCGATAACATGTGGTTCTAAAGCCCTTAGAACTAAGTCTGAGGCTTGTTGCCTGGCAGGAGAAAAACGTTCTAGTGACTTAAGCTAATTTCACACAGGCAAATAATTTGACAAATTTCTAAGAAAATTTAATAATAATTTCTCTAAATAGCCATGATTGCAGATTTTATTAACTACATGCAGATAACATTAACTATGGTTCTATTCACTAATAATTTAATTAAATATGACCGAGAAGTTCGACAATTCGGATAATTTAGCCAAATTTTTATCAATTAAAAAAAAAATTTGTCAAATTATTTGCGTTATGAACTGCATAGAGTTTGCTATCAATATCGCCATTAACGCAATAACTCAGAATAGGTGTTTTCATAATTGAGGTGAAAAAATCGAGGATTTTTATATAGCATCTTAATAAAGTACCAAAAATGTAGGAAAAGTTTATACTTAAAGTCAAAATTTGTTTTATTTATTTATTTATAATGTCTACCAGGATTATTTTTTGAATAATAAATAGAATGTGTCGCTTAGGAACAACCAAAGTGAGTTTCTATAAACTGTTTTCGATTACGTTGTTCTCCCGTTTGTGAGGGGTTTGTCTCATACGTGGAGCTTAAGAAAGTAGGCATGTAAAGAGCAGGAGTATCTGAAAATAAAACAAAAATTATATAAAATCCATAAAAGTTCACTTTCATATATAACTTACCCACAATGCTGGGATCATTCCATTCCATGGCCATGTTATGAAGCAACGCCAAAGCGGTAATAGTTTGCTTTGCTAAACCAAATGATCCCCAAATCTCAGTTTTAAGTATACCAAATCGTTTAATCCAGGCACTTAAACACTTTCTTGCCGGACCAAATGTGGCCTCATGCGCCTGATTATAAAGATCTTCCGAAAGGCTATTCGGATATGGCACAGGGGTAAAGAGGCTAGGGGAGCACGTCAGGGTTTCATTGCCCAATATGATTCTACCACGAAATTCATTTTGCTCGAATCGTTCCTTAATTCGTGATAGACAATACATTTCGCTTGCTGTGGGGCTCATTGAAAGTTCCTCTGGTAAACGCAGATCCAAATCTCTGATTTTATGATCCGCATCGCAAACCAATTGCAAGTGCAAAATTTCCTCTGAATCAGTTCCTCCATATCTTACGGTAGTCTGTACAAGAGCTCCGATTACTTGGGGCATGTTTGCCAGCTCTTGGAATGAGCGCATAATTCTTTCCTTTTCCGATAATGTGGCGGGCATGCGTATATAGCGCGAAGCCTTTGACGAAAGGACTGAGGCTACACGTTTGGTTATTTTGGCCATTGTACGTAAACTAACACCATGGGCCATTGCTGTCAATTCGGGATGCTGGGAAAAAAAAAGAGTTAAATATTTCAAATGTTCTTTTGTGTATGCTTTCGTCACTAGACTACGCCCTCTCTTGGCTCCCCCCTATGGCACTTACCTCTGTGCCTCCCCAAAATCGTATTGCTGCCAAAATTTGCATATCTATGGGCACTTGATCCTTTTTCATGGGCTCATATAAATCAATTTCCAAATCATCTCGTACAATTTCTATAATCCGTCGAAAGTTTTCTTTGGTGTATCGGTATTTCAAGCGAAATTGATTTTCATTCAAGTCCGACAGGGGATTAAATCGCTTTATTCGTTTTTTCTTTATACGCAACGGCTTTAAGTGGCTTTTATCATTTGGAAATTGGAATCGTTTGAAATCTGCCACATATTTAAAGTCCTTAAGACAACGTTCAAATAATTGAATATCCTGCATATCTATGCTGCAACTCTATTTTTGTTTTCGTTGTATTTGCGTCAATATGTGTGTGTACACAGAACGTTAAGTGGTGTGCGTCAAGATAGCAAGGGACAGTTAACGACGATTTGGAATATGGAAAACGAATTTATTTTTAAAATTTTACGCTAAAAATTATTATTTTTATATTTAACAATGCAAATGCGGCAATGTTACTTGGGCGGGTAGGGGAGGATTAAATCTTTTTGGGCATTAAAATTTAAGTGTTGAATAACACAAGTCTTCGAAAATATATAAATTGAGAGCTGTTTTGGGTTTGTTGCGTAATTCTTATGGTTTTGGGTGTGCTAACAATGTAGGTAGGTGCAAAAATTTTTTTTAAGATTTCTTAAATAGTAATTCATGTTTGTTTGTTTTGATTCTTCAGTTCTTGTCTCTTATGTGTCTGCACATTTACCGCAAATGCTTTTCCTCTTTGTACCCTATTTTTGGTCCCGCTAAATTAGATAAGAGATCTAAGTTGCTCTCTCCAATAAAAACTGATATAACTGCAAAGTGCGTGCATTACTTATGTTTTAAGCGTTGAAGTGCACGCATCTCATTAGAAAAGTTGACTACGTAAGAAGTTATTCAAAACGGTAAAACCTAAGAAATAACAAATTCTTTGATTTATGATTGGAATATGCCTCGTGGTACTGAATTGTCTGAAAAAGAACGGGAAAGGATTAAGGCGTTACATGGGTTTCGTTGGGTAAAAAAGGCCTTTTTTCAATATTTTTTTCTATGTCAAAAATTCTCTATTTAATTCAAACCAGAGATTAAAACCCGAGCGAATAACGGTTTGGGTTACGGTTACTGTTTTGACCGATCGCTTTTTTCCGGTTACGGTTATATTACGGTTGTGGGATATCGGTTATGGTACTGGTTACGGTTATTATTCTAATTCTGTTTCGGGTTTGGGTTACGGTTACGGTTATAAGTATAAAATATCATTTTGATATACATACATACAATGCAGACAAAATCGGTCCCATTTAAAATCTCATTTATTGATTAAATGTACTAAGTTCAAATTTTGTATACAGAATTTCCACCTTCAGAGTCGCCTATTTCAAATTTTAACTAAAGGATAAACCACTTCATTCTCAAAAGCATCGTGTAAAAATTAATAAAGTAGATAACTATGTACATTGGTCATAGTATATACTATTTGTCGTTATGTATATTCATGTAACGAGTTGTTAATCAGAAATGACATCTTAAATGAGGTTGTAATTACTCCTGAAAATAAACCCTCAACACTTGCTTGTGTGGGTGGAACTGCTAGCACCACTTTTGATAATTCAAAAAGATCTGAATATATTGCTGAATTTTTTCCCACCATTCCCATATATTTACCTTGCTTGGCAATCTTTATTTTTTTTTTAAACATATTAAATGAAGGGAGATTGTTGTAAATTAGAACTGTTTAATTTTCTGATTTTTTTTTTTGATACAGTGATCATATACGCGTCTACTGCACATTTTTATAATTTATAATACATATACATACATACATATGTATAATTTGAACAAAGCGCAATAACAATAAAAAATGTTCAATTTCGTATAAAGCGCGTCATCTCACAAATTTTGGCGCAAAACGCATAGCGTGCGTGTGATATTTCACGCATTTACACCTATATAACATGCTCTGCATGTATGTATGTAATTATTGGACTTACTTTAACTTCTTTTCCACATTGCTTGTCATTTACTTTAATAACTATTCAGCTCTTACATATGTTAAAGGCATAGCGGCTTTGCTTTGCCGACAATAAAATTCTTCTCTTCTTTTTTTTTTTGAAGAGGACGGTCTTATTTCTGTAAAGCTCAGCAGCCACTCCAACCCTCATCCTTTTCGCCAACACCACAGAAATTACTTTAATTTGGTTTTTTGAAATTAAATAGCCTTTGGCATCGTGCACAACGTTTAACAATAGTGGTATTCCTGAAAGTGATTTGCTTTTGATTTGCTTTCGTTTTGATTTCGCAAAACAGCTGATCACAGCTGCTCCATACAAAATGAACAGTGTGCCCAAAAAATGTAAGGAAATTTAGGTCATACTAATTGATTTCGCGAAATCAGCCTCGAAGCTGATTTCGATTTGCTTTCGTTTTAGTGTGACCACACTCTTAGAAAAAATGGCTGCGCGCGAATCGTGTTTGTTTAAATTTTATTGTGCTTTAAATATGAAGAACGTTGTTATTTTGTTATCTTGCATTCCATATTTAAGTAATTTATTGATAACTATTTATTGCATCTTAGACTGCACATGAGACTACTGGAAAAATGGCCCGCGGCCTACAGTGGACAAATAAAATATAATAAAATAAATATTTGCACAGCTCTCCTAGAAGGTTCGAAATTACAAATTATTCACAAATTTATCCTGTCACTTCCTGATTAGATTTGTCAAATTGCATGTCCCTTTCTGTGGCCATAAACAAATACATAACTAATTGAATTCACCTTAGTAAAGTTGCGAACTTCTTAAAACTACAGATTCTGCACACATACTATTGTTAAAGATTAGAAAATTCAATTTTACAAGCTCATTCGTAATTTTTTGCTTTCGCGCCATTGTTTAAATATTGCGCCAATTGAAAGCAAATCAAAATAAAATCAGGGTCGTTCCACCAACTGCTTTGCTTTTGCTTTCACGAAAGCAAATCAAAAGCAAATCAACTTTCAGGAATACCACTAATATAACATGTCCAGTGGACAAACAAACTTATGAAGAATCAAAACGCGGCTGACATGATCTGTTCTGTCTATGTGCAGTGTTGCCAACTCTTCTGCGGGCTTTGCAAGCTAGATCGCCATTGAATAATAGCTAGAAAGAGCTAGAAGTGGTTGCAAAGAAGCTATGTACATAAATAGCTAGCATATGTAGTTTTTTTATTATTAAAGCTAGTTTCTCAGACGCTGACAAATTTGTTAGAGCCCATTTACATATGTAGCTCAGGATCTTTTTCGGAATGCTTTTCCAGTTGTTATGGCTGGTATGTCATTTAGCCAATGCATTGCAATATATGCACACCACCCTAGTCCAAACCTCCATAGCCGCCGCAGCCCACGGACAAACAGCCCTAAGCCTTTGCAGTCTCCACAGCTCATTATAGTTGTAACTAAGGTAGCTTTCGATGCTCCTTTAATACGTATTAAATTAATACGCCCGGTGTCGTTATAGCAGAATGTCTCAGTGGTCATGTTCTGCTCCCGCAGCAACAGCTGACTTTTTGACTGTTTTCTGGTTACACGACATTGTCATAGCGGCTCTGGAAATTATCAAACAATTTTCGCTCCGACAAAATTATCCGCGTCCGAGTACCTAGCTTAATCAATAGATGACATTTGTATAATGGTCAAGCTCAACAAAATTTTCTTCCTCCTTCATTCTTCTTTCCAGGCACTTCGTAGCTATGACAGTGCATTAGCAACAATGCGGCGCATAATAAATAAGCAGTGAATAAATTCATATACATATATGTAAAATGTTCATTGTACATACTAATAGTAATTTTTACTAGTAGGGAAAAACCCAAATAAACCCGTATATTTGTTTCGGTTACGGTACTGATAACCGGTTATGTAAATAAAAGTTATACGGTTACGGTTATAAAAAAAAATTTTTTTTCGGTTACGGTTACGGTTTCGGTTTCGCATTTTAAAGTGTTTTTAGCGGTTACGGGTTACGGTTTCGGTTACGGTTTTAATCTCTGATTCAAACTTTTTTCTGTCTTATGAAAGATTAGTTTCTGAAATTAAAAAAAAAAAACATTAAACACAATGGAGGAGTTCATTGTGACGTCATTTCCGGTGACCCCTCGAAAAAAAGGTGCGTCAGCGTTGTCAGAATAACTCCTGACAGGACTATCTAAAATGAAAAAACAAAAATAAGTATTTTAGTTAAGACCATAAACTCGTGCTTAAACGAAGGAAAGAAAAGAAAAGTAAAAACTGGAATTTTGGCAGATGTTTTTACAAAAAAATTAAAATTTCGGTCAAAGCTTGACATTTTGTTTTTTTGCAAAAAAGTGCTTCGTCCAAGCACGAGTACATTGAATCCCGAACACCTGTGTAAAATTTCATCAAGATCGGTTGAGTAGTTTTCGAAACATTTTTCAACCGGCTTTAAAAACACGGTTCCGAGAAAAACGCGTTTAAATTTTTGAGTAACAATAAAAGTGGGAAAAAAATGTTTTTTTGTAACTTACAGTGAATCGTCGATTCCTGGGCCATAAAGTAAAGATCCTGCAGCAGTTGCAATGTCCAGGGCCTCCTTTTGCTCCTGCCGATGACGGATTCTGCTTCGCGAGTCTCGCTCCCAGATTTTTTTGGGCTGCGCACACACGGTTTTTATCCGAAATTCGGGCATATTCGTGGGAGCGCACACCTTCCAAAGGCTGTATCTCTGAAACTATTATTCGGATCGGCTTGAAAATTTAAGATGTTCTAGAAATCAATAAGCTAAAAAAAATCGATTTTTTTGAACCCACGAAACACATGTAACCCCTTAAGGGAATGAACATAGCTGGGATGAAAACTGGGCAAATTGCTTCCCTAATGAATCGACACCGAAATACCGTATCCATATTTCTAAAAATCACGGTTCCTTACCAAACATGACCATCCGGACAAAACGGTACATGCGGTATAAAACTAAAAGCGGAACTCGGACTAACAGTCACCAGACAACGTGTGGGCCAAATTTTGCACGAAAATTTCGACCTCACATATCAAAACAAAGTTGGTAAAGCTCCCTTAACCAAAAGCCATAAAGATGCACGCATGGCTTTTCATATATAACACAAGTTTTTTTAAAATTGAGTTTGAAAATATTATTTATAGTGTTGAAAAACAATTCAATTTGCACGGTCCAGACAGGCATCACAAATATTGAAGGGAAAGGCGACATTCACGGGCAACTTTTTACAAGCGGAACAATGGTGGTGGATCGCGTATGATATGGGCTGCCTTTAGCGCTAAAGATAAGTCTCCATATGCTTTGTATCTGGCCGGATGAATGCTGTTGTTGATGTTGATGAATGGACCTTTCAGCAGAATAATGCGCCGACTCATATCACCCGGAGTACAACTGGTTACTTTGAAACCCACAATATATGTGGGCTGGAGATGAGTCCGGACGCAAATCCTATTGAGGATCTATGGGGCATCCTTGCGGCAAAAGTGTATACCTGTAAAAAGCAGTACGACAGTTTAACGGACTTGAAGAGAACCATTGTCGCAGAATGGGCCAAGATTAATATATCAATGCGTCACAACTTGGTAGGATCCATGCCCCGCAGGCTGCAAACTCTTCAAAATCATATTGGCGACTCCATTAGTTATTCAGAGTTTTCATAATCCTGAATTCAAGTAACTTTTAATAAATAATTTTGGACTAAAAGCAAATTACACATCCATACATCCATTTTCTAGATGAAAAATATAAAATATTTTTTTTCGGTTAATATAAAATTAAATTAGAATCTAGCAACGATTTTTTTATAAACAGTAAAGTAAGTACAAGAAAACAAATGTTTTAAAAACAAGTCCTCCAAATTATTGCACATATATATATTTTTCTTATGAATCTATTACCACGTTTATGCTATGAAATTCACGATGTCTTCAATTTCCTAAAATAAAATTTTTCCTGTTTATGCAGCTTTTGTGAATTCAGTCATTTACTAGCGCTCATATGAGAAAACCAAAGATCTGGCAATACCAACGCAATTTAAGTTAGCTGCGCCCCGGCATTTCATGAACATAAAGTGACAGCGAATTCATTTTCATTGCAGACCTGTGTAATTGACTTTCCACTAAATTGCAAATATCTCACTGTGCATAAAAAATAATAAAAAAAATACAATAGAAAACAAAATAGCCAAACATTTCCAATTCCTTTCGTCATTCAAAATTAAATTTAAAGTTGGCAACACTGTTCTTCTATGTATGTGTCTGTGAACGCATCATACACATGCATACAATATACACACAAGCGCACGGAGCGCGTCTTCATTTGAAAACGGAACTTTGAAGTGCGCGGACGTGCTAAAAGAAAAATGTCAGAAGACCAGAATCGTGGACGCAGGCGTCCATATGGAAGTCTGGATGACGATGAACCGGGAACATCAAGAGGAAGACGTGAAGAGCCGGTAAGTTAATGACCCATCAATTTTTACATAAATAACATGCATACATATGTATGTATGTAAGCCTATGTAAAAACAACATGGCGAATGAAGCTTCATCTCTATTGAATTATTTGATTTGTGAATTTTAGTTGCTAAAATGTACATACGTATACATGTATATACTTTGTTTATATACATATGTACAAAGCTCTGTAATAACAACGGTTAAATGTGAAGATTTAATAATATTTAGAATGTGCCTGTAAACACTGCGTTCATATGTGCATAAATATATACATATATATTCATACATATGTGTGTACATTCTTAAATATGTGTGTTAGGTAAATATTTCATAAACATTTATGCATAATTTCAATGTTTAAAAATTGTATATACGTAGGCTTCACAAACACACACACACGCAAAGTCAAGAGACGCAGGCTTTCCAAAATTGTATTTCTCTTCGCAAGAAAAACGGTAAATTTGTCGGTGTATGTATGCGTGTGTGCATTTTTGTTTTATAACCGTTACTTGTAGAGTTTACAATGTAGAGTAAAAAAAGGTATACTAATTTTGTGCTTTTTTATGTAACAGTCGGAAGTAAGCATCTCGATTTGGCTATATGCATGGTGGAATAATATATGTAAGGTGACACCGTCAGCATCTGTTGAGGGCCAGTGTCAAAAAGAAAGGGATAGGAGATGGCTTGCTTTGTTTTGTGTTTGTTAATTTTTGTTTGTTGTATTAAGGAAGTTAGGGAGCTGTCATTTAGTCAACAATTTTCAGGAAGACTAACTCATATTTTAAAAATACAAATGCCTAAAGACTCTTCCCAAATGGTTTTTCTTCCCACGTCTTTTGGAAACCGTATGAGCTTTACGTTGCTTCGCCCAAACGATTTGCGGCAAATTACACAGTAACTTGACATTTGACACTAAAACCAGCAAAAAAACAAAAACAAGACACATACATACAAAAACACAGAAATATTTGTCCGCACCCCACCTTTCGCTTCAAGCATTCACAAACAAACTGAGAGACTGACTCACTGGTGCACCTACAAATTATTTCACCATGGCTATATGAACACCAAGATCTTAAAGATTAGAGAGACAAAATTTAGAATGTGTTATATATTTATGTTTTTTTTTTATAAAGCAACGGGAAGCTAAGAGTGCTGTCCCTTCTAAGGGACAAAAACGAGTTAGCGTCGGCAGCCGACGAGACCACCTTATACTTATTTCATCATGGCCGACGTTTAAAACCACTATTAAATAACGGGAAACTAAGAGAAATTGGAAAAAAGCATTCAGAGCAGGGTTGCCAACTTTTGAAAGGAACAAAAATCACAAATTTTTTTTAATAACGCTCAAGTAGTCCCTCATCTAAGTACTAATTGGTGAAACAAAACATAAATTGACTGCAATTGTTGGCAGCTATTCCTCTCGATACCTCATTCTACCCTTTTATTTTATTAATCATTTTAAAAAATTTTGTTTTTGAAAGTTCTATATTGCCGTTTTCAATTATGAATTAAAACCCTACTATTACGCTGGAAATATAAATGGCAACCCTCGTACTCAATTCAACAACTTTCGTATTCATATGTATTTATGTATGAGTGTAGACACCAGCCCGACTGATATGATCAGCCAAAAATAATAAGTATTTTTATGCTGATCACAAATACAAGCGAGGAGCAAGCAGATAAGCTTTAATTACACTAGCTTACAGCCAAAAAGAAACATTTCTACGAGAGCTATTTTTAAGTGGAATTTGGATTGGATTCATGGCTCTTGATGTTTGCATTTTAACTTCATAATCGTCAATAAAAGTGAAGCAAGGTATAAATCGAAAGATAATTAAATTTTCAATAATTGTTGAAACCTGTTGGAAATATTTAAAAAAAAAAATTAGTTTTTTGCCGGAAACTAAATAAATTTTATTAACAAACTTCTAGGAAAAAGATTTAAAACAGGGACCAAAAATAATAGTTATTTTATAGTAAAAATTATGAAAAATCAATTAATTTACAATTTATATTTAAAAGTGATTAGTCGATAGAAAAGATTTTTTATATAACAATTACAAATTAATTAATTGCGGAATATCTTATTAGCCCTTCCACCACTGGAATATATACAAAGAAACGTTCATATATTTGTGCTACGATTTTCTCATTAAAACCCATTATTTGACCAATCATTTGTATGGCAGCTACAAGAAGTAGTCATCGGATCCGGTCGGTTCCGACATATTAGCTCGTGAAGACTCTGTGCAAAATTTTAGATCGATAGCTTCAAAACTGAGGGACTAGTTCACGTAGAAACAGACAGACGGACGGATGGACAGACGGACGGACAAAGATTTATCGACTCAGCTCGTCTTGCTGATCAAGAATATATATACTTTATGTGGTCGGAGATGATTCCTTCTATGCGTTGCAAACATCTGGGCAAAATTATAATTTGTATAAAAATATAAATTTAAAAAGTTGCCGATTTTTTAGATCACCAATCCAAACTACACTAATTTAAAAAAACGCCTTTTGGGGCTTACGTGGAATAGGACTTTTGGGGAAACCATGTTAAAAAAACGCCTTGAATTTGTACCTCGATAGGAAAGGAGTTCATAACAGTTCCAATAGGTGTCAATTTTTCCTCACTTTGGAACTCAAATTAAAACAAAAATACTTATTTCATATAGGTAAAGAATAGGTCTAATACTTGCCAAATTTTGGATTTTTTCTCGGATATTTGGCAAATTGGATTCATAACATCTTCCACTCTTGCATAATCCAGCAACAAAAATGATAGCCAATGGTGTCAATATGAAACAGATTTTTTCGTTTATTTTAACAGAAACACCTTTTAGGAGGATCATGAAGGAGTCGAGGAAGAAACGAAAACTAAGTTTAACAAATTATTACCTGGACTAGGCCTTCTGAGGATACCACTTACAAAATTCGCGTCTCTAGAATTTTACTTTCAAAGGGTGGTGTGGAATATAGTGGAACAATGTCATATTTCTCAAATCAGTTAAACAGATATGTATGTTTTATTAAGTAAAAAATTAAAATTTCAAAATTCGTTTAAAAAGAAACCATGGATGACCCATGCATTTAAATTCATCAATTCACCATCTATCAAAGGGATTTTTCTTTAGAATTTTCTGAGGTAAGGTCCCTATATTAGACAATTTCCCATTTTTTCTTTTGTAAACTAGTGTAGTGTTATGCAATAAAAAGTTGAGCGAAATGAAATAATCTTTAGGAAGTCAATTCTTAGGTCCATTTGTAGAGGTCAAGCCATTGCGATAGGCAAATTTTGTCACTATAATGAGGGTAAGGCGTCCGCACACGACTAGCATCGTCATCGTAGCGTCATCTTCGCATCAAGCATTTGCCGTGCAGCTACGAAAACGGGACGGTTCTGGATCTCCGCACACGACGAAATTTTCAATTGTCAAACACACAAAGAGAAGAGATGTCGATTGATAAAGACAAATTAATTTTGTTAGTTTTCCTGCGGCACCGGAGATAACAAAAATCAAAAATAAAACGAAAGAACATATTGGGAGCATTCATAATTAAAGAAAATGCAATTAGGAGATTATTCATTGCTGCAGAGGAGCTAGTAGAAGACGATGAATAATTTCACTGATTTTCCAGCTCCCTCATTGACCGGTATGCCTCCGTGGCCTTCTGTATTTGTTGTTGATGTATTTGTTCATCAGATGAGCTATTCCGGTCCAAGCTCTTTCTGTAAGATGCTTATTGGAATACGCTTCTTTATTCCTTTTCTAGAGGCATTCTCTGCCCTCTATTAATTGAACGAATGTTATAATTTCCTCTGACATTTTGTTCATAACAGGTTCATGTTCATTGAAAAATATAATCGTACACGACGATAGGAGGTTAGTTAATTTAAACAAAGTGTACTTAACGATGCACGGAACATCTTGAAATAATCCTTAAATTTGTCCATTCTATATTTTTGTACTGTCCCAACTAAAAGTGTGACCAAAGGTTTTGAGTTTCCTTCCACTAAGAGCTGGCAATGGCAAAAATGATGAAGTTATGTCCTCCTCCAGTTCTTCTAAAGAAATCGTTGTAAGCGACGCCCAAGCATGCAGCTTGCCTACCAATAAGGCAGTGACCCGTTAGCGCCCAGACCAGAAGTAAGATGTTTTCCGACCCTAGCAAGCGTCCAGGCACCGGGTTTCATTCCTTGTGATTATATTGTAAGAGGATGTGGGCGTCCCTATGAAGCTCTTCTCTGGGAGGAGCTGAATGGTAGTGCCTTGACAAACTGTGTTGAGGTGTCCATGTACCCAGATAAGGTGGTTCACACTTTTATAGTTAAAAAATATTTATGAATTAATTTTCGCGATCAATATGGAGATAAAGAGTGTTTGGATGACCAATTCACACTTGATTCCATTCCATCGATTCTAAATATCGGCATCATTCCCATATCGAAAGATAACGTTTTGGAAGCAATCAATGAATTTGGCGATTTTTTAAGCCAGACAGGGATGGAATTTCTCAAGAATTGCATCGGTGAGCTTTGTGAGGGTCTTACTATGATTTTTTCTATTTTTTTTCTACCATATTTTCTCTTATACCATTGCTCATCACGCTTTACGGCGCCAGTACGAAGCCTTAAATTTGGGTGCTTTGACTCTAAATTTCAGTTTTCTGAGCATTTAAATTATATCCTCCCCAAAGCTTATTCAATGTACGGCTTTGTAAGGAAAAATTCTAATCAGTTCCATGATCCTTATACACGGTTGAGTCTGTACTCTGCCTTAGTGCGTTCCAGAGTCCTTCCGCTGTACTTCATGTGAATAGGCTGGAGCGTCTGCAAAAAAGATTCCTCAAAAGGCATAGCCGGATTTGATTATTAATTTTAATTTTTTGAGTATGCAGTTTTAAAGTACATCAACCGAATGTAATTTAGCGATTTTTTGTAAACTTCTAACCCTGAATTTTTAACAGCGATTTTTATCATTTCAACCACAAGGCTTTTTCGAGCTATCTATCCATTAAAAAATTCCAAGTTTTTTTTGTTCAAAGCTGGGAAGTATACCCTACCCCAGGATAGTTTTTTAGATTTTTGATCTGAAAACCGCGACCTACAAAAATCCGCGAAATTTTTAACACAATTTTTTTAAGACTTCTAGATGAGGTTCCACTTTGGTTTTTTTCATGTCCAATTGTCGTTCCTAGATACAATTTCTCTAATTTTTTCAGAATTTTAAAAGTTGTGGAAGGTGGTTAAAATTAATTAAAACAATAAAAATATAAATTAATTTGTACCTAATTGTCACTTTCTTTCTTTATAAATTAATCAAGTTATACACAGTAAAGAGTTCACTTCATCTTCAAGATGGGGTGAATGTGGAATCAGAGGTCGAAAATGAGGAATTCTGATTCACCGGCCCGTCAATGACAGTAGCTTGTGGTTGCATACTTGTCAACAATGAGCCTCCGAAGAAGAAATAGCCTTCTTTGTGAACGGTTTTGTTGAAGGAAACAGATACAGATGACGCTATACGGCGCGAACAGCGGTCCGGGTACAAAGCATCTCTTACGTATCTTAAGACACTTAAGGTCTGCAACTTGAAGTCACTGTCAGCGGGGGAGAAGGCACTGCGCATGGTACTACGGCCGACTTGAATGCACTGGCTACCACGACAGGAATAAAATCTCCATCCGAGTCGAAAGCCGGCAAAGCATGCACGGAGGTCAACTAGAAGCACCACAGGAGACCGCCCCCAACGTCGACAACACCCTACCAAGATCTCCTAACTTTCTTAAGCTCGAAGTCGGAACTTCGGGTGGTAATATTAAACGAGAAGTTGCTAGTCTTGGAGGGAGTCACCATGCAAGCCATGCAAGAAAAGAAGAAAAATTCTTTTTCTAGCCGTGTCAAATGGCATTAAATGGTACAGGGGAGCTTTTGTAGTGTCTTTGTACCATCGAGGAATCGTTGCCACAATTTTCAGCGATGCTGACCATCTTGGCCTGGAGCAAGAATCGAGGTCTTAAAATTGGAAAGCATGGTCTGCGAAAAAAGTAGATTCGACTATTTACTAGAGTGGAAAAAAAACGAAAGTGGAACCTCAACTAGAAGTCTTAAAAAAATGGTGTTAAAAATTTCGCGGATTTTTGTAGGTCGCGGTTTTCAGATCAAAAATCTGAAAAACTATCCTGGGGGAGGGTATACTTCTCAGCTTTGAACAAAAAAAAACTTGGAATTTTTTTATGGATAGATAGCTCGAAAAAGCCTTGTGGTTGAAATGATAAAATCGCTGTTAAAAGTTCAGGGTTGGTACTAGAAGTTTACAAAAAATCGCTAAATTACATTCGGTTGATGTACTTTAAAACTGCATACTCTAAAAATTAAAAGCATTGGGGGCCCATTCCCCTACAAATCCGGCTATGCCCTTTGCACTTGCTGCCGTATTTGAGAAGATGTCGCCTCATGCATATTTCTACCCTTGAGGATAGGAGAACAATTGCATCCTTAATTTTTTTAAATGGCATTATTGTAGGCAATATTAATTGTGCTAACCTACTTTCCCAAATTCCCTTTAATGTTCCGCGTAGATCTTTGCGTGCCACGGTTCCATTTAGAGTGGGGACTAACAGGGCCAATTATGCCCTTCATGATCCAATATTAAGAGCTCTTCTTACATACAATCGTCTTCCTGTTGGCATGCGGTTCGACGTTGACAGTAACAACGTAACTGTTAAGTAGTTAATTAGGAACTTTTTCTTATAGTTTATTTATTACTGTTAATTTTAAGTTTTATTGTAGTAGCCAGTTAAGTTTATGCGTTGGCGAAATACACTTAATAAAAAATATTATCAAATTTATTTGCCTGTGTAAACTTAGCTTAATTGTTCCCTGAACTTGGGAGGCAACCCTCGTAGTCATATTTGTCACATAAATACATTAAATACATTGTGAACTATACAAAATCTGGATCAGGTTTCTTCATCGAGTACATTCTTTGGACGTCCAAAACGACCCAAGTCTCTCCAAAAACTGCAGCACAAGCAGTTTTGGGTAATTTTCATCAAAATGTTTATTGCCGGAGATGATGGCTGCCAGCGAGAGCTCTTATTCTTGTGCATAAGTGGGACAAGCCAAATCTCAAATTACATTTTTTTTCGAAAAAGTAATTGCCACCAGGGGCAGAGCATGTATTGATAAATACAGTTTTTTTGTTTGTTTATTTCAGCGTCCAAAAATATTTAGAGGACAATCGCAAAGCGGCAGTTATGGTCACAGCGGTCCATCTACATCTCATCGTGGTTCCGATGCTCCAACCACCACCGCAGCAGCTCCTTCATCCTCCACTCAAGGTGCCGCAGCTCGTCAATCAACAGGAAATGATCGGCGTCGCGTAGATCGATTTGAAATTGTTCATACACGACCTGCCGATTGTGTCTCCAAACAAGGCAAGGACGGGCAGCCAATTCGGCTGACCACCAATCACTTTCGTTTGCAGACCACCCCGAAATGGCGTATAGTTCACTATCATGTGGATATTGAGCCAGAAATTGAAAGTCAACGACTGCGTCTCGGCATCTTGTCCGAGCATGCCAAATTCTTGGGCTCAGGCTATCTCTTTGATGGCAAACAATTGTTTACGAACAAACAATTTGAGAATGAGCAAACCGTGCTGAAGGGTCAGCTCAAGATGGGCGGCGAGTACACCATAACCATTAAACTTGTGGGATTGATTTCCACAGCAGAGCCACGTTTTCTGCAAGTATTAAATTTGATTTTGCGTCGCTCCATGAAGGGGCTTAAGCTGGAACTGGTCGGACGCAACCTCTTCGATCCCCAAGCAAAGGTATGGATTCAACCTATTAAATTAATTTTATACTGAAACTAATCCAAATTATAGATTGCTCTGCGGGAACATCACATGGAACTATGGCCTGGCTATGAAACTTCCATACGTCAGCACGAAAAGAATATACTTTTGTGTGCCGAAATAACCCATAAAGTGATGCGCACTGAAACCGTCTATGACATACTGAGACGCAGCTCCCACGATCCGGCACGACATCAGGAAGAGTTTCGTGTTAATGTGCTTGGGCTGATTGTCCTCACGGACTACAATAACAAAACGTATCGCGTTAACGACGTGGACTTTGCCCAGACACCCAAGTCCACATTCAGTTGCAAAGGCAAAGATGTTAGCTTTGTGGAATACTATCTAACCGTAAGTGCAAGGACTTTTCGGACTTTAATTTTAAATGGGAGATTAGATAGAATCAAAATATTGTATATATTTTGCCGACTAGCACGCAGTGTCTTATAAGCCGTTGAGCTTAAAAACTGAACTTTACAAATTAATTGAAATTCAAAAATTGAAAAAAGCCCTACAATTTTTGAATCTATGAAAACAATATGAGGAAAGGGTCGTAGGGTGATATGTGGCCGAAAGAATCTGTCCTTCCATCCCGTCACATCCCGAGCTTGAACTTGAAACATAAGTGTACAGTGAAAATAATGTCTCCTCTACCTTCCTTACTCCAGAATTGGAAGGACAAGAGAAGGTTAAAGAGTCCTTGATGAAAGCTGTTATGAACATCTCAGCCATAACAGCTTTTTAACTCTGTGAAAAGCAAATACTCTTAGTTTTCAGGATCTCACTAAGGGCCGATTTCTGTTCTCCCAGATAGCTGCTATGTGTCAGAAAATCATCAATCTTACACTGTTGTTATCGGCCCTATAAGAAGCAAATAAAATGGAACCACACACAATTCAGTTCTAAACAGACGGAACTCTGAAACCCCAAGAAGCTAAGCTTGGGACAGCGGAACCGGGAACGTTAAGGTTAAGGTCAATGTCAGAATTTACAATGCCATAATAGAGAAATAGCTATCCTCTCAGACAATCCAACCCGCTCTTCTACGTAAGGTACTATTTACACACCTAGTCAAAAGTATTTACGCAAGGTACATTTTTTCGCAAGTTTAAAAAGCGGGTGCTTGTGCAGCGAGGGGGGGAAGGTGAAATGAAAAAACGTTTTTGTTGGTGTAAAGTGTGATCAATGTAAAGCAAAATAAAACAAAGTTTAAGAAAATAACTGTTCATACGCCAAAGATATATGCATATTAACTGATGCTTAATAGTTGTCAAAAGTATTTACACACGCTTTCTTTGCGTCAAAAGTATTTACACAATGCAAGTTCGTCGTTAGTACTTAGCTTGCAGTGACAAGTGCTGGATCTACTTGTTCTAGTTTTCTTAATTAATTTACAGATAATTTAATTTAATCATTTAACTGTTACAATTAATATTTTATTTATTTATTTATTTATTTTATTTAGTCGACAAAAAAAGGCTGTCAACTCAATTACACATACGTTATAAAAAAAAGCCTTATTGACTAAGAAAGCCTAACAAAGTAAAACTAACAAAATTACAAAATAACTAATAACGACTCCGACTCGATGGGGGAGATTTATTTGCCCGTCCGGCCAGCTATGCCCCGATTCACAGCCAACTGTAGTCAGAGACGTTATTAGAGCTACCAAAAAACTTTAATGATGTAGTGATAGAGAAGAGGAAAAAAACGAAACCAGAATAGAGGCAAAGGAAAAAAATAATAATAAAACTAAAATAAATCAGATTTAAAGAGAAAAAAAATTTAGGAGAAAACAATAATAAAAAAAAATAAAAAAAATACTAACTAAAAGTGAAATTTAAAACTAATTAAAAATGCAAAATTTATAAGCTATACTTAAAATAAAATAACTAGAAATCTCTGACCCGGTGGGGGAAAATTTTTTAGCCAGTCCGGCAAGCTATGCCCCTACTCACAGCCAGGAGTGGTCAGAGATTTCTCCTAAGATAATTATAGAGATATGTTTTTTGAGAGAAGAGAGAGAGATCTGTTGAGAGCAGGTGATAGAGATCGTTATAATTTTGACATAAGACTCGAAATCGATTGTGCTTTGCATAATCAGTCGTGCATCTAGGCAATACTAATGGAAAATAGTTTCTGGTTGGCCTAGAAGGAACGGAGAAGTTAAGGCGACCTAAAAGTTCAGATGAATCTACATCACCGATAATTAGTTTATAAAGAAAAGAAACACCTAATACTGTTCTACGGTTGGCTAACGAAGGAAGCTCAATAAGCAAGAGTCTGTTAGAGTACGATGGCAGACGAAGGTTAGGGTCCCAATTTAAGCCACGTAGGGCAAAAAGCAAGAATTGCTTCTGAACTGATTCAATACTATCTATATGCTCTTTATACTGCGGAGACCAGACGGACGAGCAGTATTCAAGTACAGGACGGACTAGAGCAGTGTATAAAAGCTTTGTGGTATATGGATCATTGAACTCTTTCGACCAACGTTTAATGAATCCGAGTACACCATTTGCTCTATTAACAATAGAGGAGATATGAGGATTGAAACTCAATTTGGGGTCAAAAAGAATTCCAAGATCAACGACTGTAGAAATTCGTTCCAAGGGTTCATTTCCAATCGTATAGGTAGCCAACGAAGGCTTGCAACGATGGAAAGTCATGAACATGCACTTGGAGCAATTAAGATGTAATTGATTAATCAGACACCAGGACTGCAAGGAGTTTAAGTCATCTTGCAACCTGATGGAGTGCATCGGGTCGTTGAAAGATAAAATAAGTTTTACATCATCGGCGTACATAAGTATCCGAGAATTCGAAATTATTGTGGGGAGATCATTAATAAATAGAGTAAAAAACAATGGGCCGAGGTGACTGCCTTGTGGCACACCTGAAGTGACAAAGACAGGCTTTGACGTATTAGAGCGTAGCAGAACTTTTTGAGTTCTATCTTTTAAATACGACGAAATCCAAAGTAGAAAAGGGGATGGAAATCCTAATCGATCAAGTTTAACGAGAAGAAGATCATGGTTCACAGAATCAAATGCTTTACTGAAGTCGGTGTACATCAGTTTGTTTTTGTAAAAGGAAACCATCGTGTACCATTGAGGTAAATTCAAGTAAATTGGTCGCAGTTGACCGACGCTTTGTAAATCCATGCTGGAAAGGTGACAAAATCGATTTACAATAGTGCTGTAGGGAAGAGGTTAAAATCTGTTCAAATAATTTTGGAATAGCGGATATTTTAGCTATGCCCCTATAATTGGATATATCAGACTTCCCACCTTTTTTATGAAGAGGAATAATATAGGATTCCTTCCAAAGATTTGGAAAAATACCAGACTCTAACGACAGATTAAAAAGTTTAAGCAATGGATTGCACAAAGAAATACAACACTCTTTGAGCACACAACTAGGAATGTTGTCGGGCCCAGGGGAGTATGAAGGTTTTAGTGATTTTAAATGAGAAAGTAAAGAGCTTTCGGAAATCGAGGGAGCAGTTATAGAGTTAGAAGAAGAAATGTTATAAGGATAAGAAGCATTAGTAAAGCGCGTAGAGGAGTAAGTAGATTGAAAGAAGTCGGCGAACAGGTCAACGGCTGTGGAGTCATCGTTAGCCTTTTGGTCGCCCAGAAAAAAAGTGGAAGGTAAAGACGAAGACCTACGTTTAGAATTTACAAAGCTGTAAAATTGCTTAGGGTCCTCTGCGAATTGAATTTTGCATCGCACAAGATATTTCCTGTAGCACTCAGCATTAAAAAGTGTAAAGTTCGATTTTGCAATTGAATACTTAGAAAAGTCAACGGCAGAACCAGAACTTTTATACTTTTTGAAGCATCTAGACTTAATATTTTTTAAATTAGAAAGTCTAGGACAATACCAAGGAGGATTAATGGACGCAGGAGAGCGAGCGGTATTAGGAACACAGATATCTAAAAGAGAATTAATGGAACTGTAGAAAAAACTAAAAGCAAAGTCTAAATTAACTGAATTGTACAAAGGAGTCCAGTCTGTTGTACAAATAAGTTGATTTAATAACGTAAAGTTTCCTTTACGAAAACAACGACGAGGCTTATTGGAAATCTTAACAGTCGAAGAGGTAGGTCCAATAGCTGAAATAGAGATTTCAAGCGTAGGATGGTAAATATCTTCGGGCAGTGATAGAGGGGCAGACCTAGAGACGACAACATTCGCGCTGTCAGAGACGAAAACGAGATCCAACAATTTATTTAAACTGTTTGGTACTGCGTTAATTTGTAAAAACGACATGTCCAACAGACCATCTAAAAAGTCATGATGTGCTGAAGGTACAAGATAAGTTGACCCATTAAAATTAGACCAAGTGATGTTTGGTAGGTTAAAATCACCAACGACAACCATTGAGTCAATGTCTCTTAATTGGGTAAAAACATCTTTAATACAAGCTATATGTTGCATATAAACTTGACTATCAGAAGATGGAGGGACATACGAGCAGGTAATAAATAAAGCGAATGTTTGAAAAGTTACCTTTACGGCAACAAATTCAACATCCCTAGGCACATTAACATTGATCAGCTCAGATCGCAGGCTGGATTTAACTGCAATCAGTACACCTCCACCTCTGCGAACTGGTCGATCATGCCGGTAGATAAAAAAATCATTGGACAATATTTCAGAATCAGAGATGGTTTGATTTAACCAAGTCTCTGAAAATGCAATAATGTCAAATTCAAATGAAGCACTATTCAAGAACAAAGTAGAAAGTTTGGATAACAAACCCCTAACATTCTGATAGGCTATATTAGGACAAAGAGTTGTGTCTAGTTTTTTGAAATCCTACTAGAGTTGGTCCCTGGCTGAGAGGATAAGTTAAAAGCAGACAGACTGACAGGATTCGGCCTATTTCGATTTCTTTGCTTAAACTCGTGAACAATCATATCTGGCAGCCAAAATTCTGGGTCACATATGATTGAAAATGCTTCCGCTGGAACACTTATGCTAAAGGAAGCTACATCACGAGGTTGGGCAAAGCTAAACTTTGTAATAGAAACACTTGCTGAGGATTTGCTCGCAATATAAGCAGCAATATTCTCGCAAGTAGTTTCAGGGGACAACCTAGACACAAAAACTTGCTTACGTGGTGCAATCACAGTAAGAAGTGGACGCTGAGAAGGGACTGAAATAGTGACATCAGGTATAGACGGCACAATTGGGGGATGGACTAGTCTCGGTGTTGGAGTATTATCAACAACATTACCAGCAGCTTGATTTAAGGACGGAGGCAAGGGAGACAAAGCAAGCAAAGTACCTGGTGATGCGGACAGAGAAATGGTTGGTGACCTATCTAAATATTGCGGCGAAGCTGGCACAGAAGAAGGCGATTCGGACGACTTGCCAACGTCGGAAGGTGGCGGTTCTAAATACTGACCAGCTGACTCTAACCGACGCGAGGGCAGCGATTCAAACTTATATTCACTAAGCAACTCAGAACTGGAGATAAACTCGCTAGTGAATTGCTTATGTAACTTGCGCAGATTATTATATTTTTTTCTCATGTCATTGCACATTCGAGAAAAATCAAATTGTGTATCTGTGCAAGTAGGGCATGACCATCTTATAGACCCGCAGTCCTGTTTAGGCGAGCAAATTTTGTCGAGTTCGCGTCCGCTTAGTGAAGCACATTTCCCATGCATCATGTTTTGGCACAACCAACAACTAACAAACCGTAGTTGGTCCAAACCATGAGCATCTTTGTTTGGGCACGACTTCTTGCAGCACGACATTCTCTTTAAATTTACCACGGGGGTTCAAGATCGAAGAGAGTTTCCAAATCAAAGCTCGTATCAATAACTCACTCTCAGAGCGGTGTAATGAGTACAAAAGCTCAAAGCTCAAAGCTTTAATTGCAAATGGAAACAAAAACAATTTTGCGGGGAGAGCGATGCACTCTGAGAGAATGCACACACACTAACCAAAGGGGGGGGAACGGGGGAACCGCCAAATCGAAGTTAGCGAAACCAAAACAAAAACAAAATACACAGGACAGACGCCGTGTTATTTGTATTTATTAATTTAATAATACCAAGATGCACAACTAGAAAGCAAAGCACTCACCGACAGTGGGTAGAATTAATGCAGCGATTTAAGTTGACTTGGGCAAATTAATGGCACAATAGGAGTCACAAAAAAAATATTTAAATGCGGAGCACAATAAAAGCACGTCTATCACACACAAGAGTTCTCTCTCTTCTCTAAAAATGCCAAAAACAAAGAAGTTAACTGTTGAGCGCCGGGCTGAAATTGTTGTTAGGTTTAAAACCGGTACCTCTGCAGTTGAATTAGCTAAATTGTATCCAATCTCGCGGAAAACGGTCTACAAATTAATAAAAAAAAGATACAGGTGGAAGTTTAAAAAATGTAAAAAGTACAGGCCGAAAACCAGCGATGGACCATAGACAACGCAGGCAAATACCCAGAGTCGTAGTAAATAATCCTACAGAAAGTCCCGTTAAAATTGCCGTAGAGTCAAAAAACATAATTGACAAAAAAATTTGTGAAGATACATAGCGTCCCAGGCTAAATGAGGCCGATTTTAATACTTATGTTTTCTGTAAAGTGATCAACATCACACCAAACAACCAGTCAAAGCGTCTTGCATTTGCGTTGGAGTACATCAAGAAGCCTCCTGAATTCCGGTTCAATGTTATTTGGACAGATAAGGCTGCGTTTCTATTCTAGAGGACCTATAGCAAGCATTTTATGCATTTAAAAAAATCCATATGCGTTTGGCAGCCCAGCCAATCAATAGGTTTGGTGGTGGCACAGTGATATTCTGAGGTTGTGTTTCTTAATATGGATTCGGAGACTTGGTACCGATAATAGGGACACTAAACCAAAACAGATACCTCCATTTACACAATGATCATGCTTTCACAACCAGGAAACAGACTTTTTTCAACGTATGACTGCATTCTACAGCAGGGCAATGCGCCATGCCATAAGGGTAGGGTACAAACCAAATGTTTGAAAAACCTAAATTGGGCTGTTCTTCCCTGGCCCCCCACCAAGCCCTGATCTGAATATTATTGAAAACGTTTGGGATTTTATTTAAAACAAGAGGACCATTGACAAATATCACAATCGCAAAGAAGCCATTGCTGAAATTGAGGACATGTGGTCCAAATTGACCATAGAATTTACACAAACTTAGGTAAGATCAATAACCGACGAAGGTGCAAGCTGTCATTGATGCCAATGGTGGTATAACTGAATATAAGTAATGTTTTTTAATATAATTAACAAAATCTGTTGCTACCATTCAATATTAAACTTGAATAATTATAATTGTGTTGTGTGTAAATACTTTTGACGCAAAGAAAGCGTGTGTAAATACTTTTGACAACTAATAAGCATCAGTTAATATGCATATATCTTTGGCGAATGAACAGTTATTTTCTTAAACTTTGTTTTATTTTGCTCTACATTGATCACACTTTACACCAACAAAAACGTTTTTTCATTTCACCTTCCCCCCCTCGCTGCACAAGCACCCTCTTTTTAAGCATGCGAAAAAATGTACCTTGTGTAAATACTTTTGACTAGGTGTGTATATTTCGGGAATTGCAAATATTTTCAAATGAAAATGGCTTTTTTGTTTTTCAAGGCATTCTCCATGAAAATGTATGCCCTTTTGCTTTCGCTCAAACCAATTTTCGAATCACTTTTTCCACTCGGATCAAGGCACCTCCAAAACATGGGCTTAATCATTAACAGCTTTGTACGGAGTAGAAAAAAGTTAATATCTTAATTTATTTTTAATGTTGGGAATAACAAGAAATCATTGGGTGCTAAATCAGTGCTGAAACCAGAAAATAACTTGTGCGACGTGATGTGTGAGAGCTCCCATTGTCATGATGGAGAAACATTCGGCTTCGGTGGAATAGTGGCCGCAGGACTCATTCGACCAAAAAAAGAGGTGAAAATTTGCTTGAAAAAAAATGCAAATTAAAAGAGGTATGCGAAGCTTCGCATGCGAATGCTCGACTGGGTTATAGGCAAGATGAGTACCTAGAGCATCGCAGTATGCTCTGAGGACTCCTCCTCTTCTCAATATTTGTATAGGTAGTTTATTATTCTCCACAGTTTGCAGTGGCTTGTGTAAAGTACTGTCAGAATACGAAGAGCACTCTTTTTTTGTTGGATTTACTTTTCAACTATCATTGATTTAGCTAGTGTTTACCCAGAAGGCTGTTCTAAGCCTATTCTCTTTCTTTCCAAGGAGACTTTATGATATAAGCCACTATGAGCTTTACTATAGTAAGGTTCTGGACTTACCATTGCTCCGGGGATATTTTTATGCACCGCTGCTATCTAAAAGTATTGCTATTTCTCTATAATGGCAGTTCTTTCCCATATAAACCTCTGCACAATAGGAGAATGCACTTACTTCGGCTTGAAATATGCTTGTAAATTTTACCATTGCTTCAGACCTTTTCGTTCCTGGTTCTGCTACCCCAGTTCAGGAACCTTGAGGCGTCAGGGACCCGTCTGTGTACCACTGAATTGTGTGTAGTTGCCTTTTATATATTTCTTCTAGTGGGATCCATTCTCTCTTATTGGTCTTAAAGGCAGTGAACTTCCTGTTGAAGTGGTTTTCTACTACAGAATGATTATAAGGATTACCTTCTTTAGCTTTTTAAGAGTCCGTTTCTACCCATTTTTTTTAGGAATTTTCGGAAATAGCCCTCTCAAGTGAGAGATATATAAATGCCTTTGATTCATTTCAGAAATACAACATACGCATCCGTGACCAAAATCAACCTCTGCTCATATCAAAGAATAGGGATAAGGCTCAAAAAACAAATGCCAGCGACATTGTAGTCCTTATTCCAGAATTGTGTCGCGTTACTGGTCTCACGGATAACATGCGTTCCAATTTTCAGTGAGTGTTTCTATAGTTTTTATTTCCTAAATTGTGATCAACTTTGTTCAATCTCTTTAGGCTTATGCGTGCCATGTCGGAGCATACGCGCATGGCGCCCAGACGCCGTATTGATCGTTTGACCGTATTCAATCAACGCTTGCGTCACACCCAGGACAGTGTCAAGGTGTTGTCCGACTGGAACATGAGTCTAGATGACAAACTGGTCGAGGTCCAGGGTCGTGTCATTGAGGTACAGAATATTGTGTTCAACAACAGAGCGAAGTAAGTGACGCCAAGAAACTAATCTGTGTCGAAGCGGCCAAAGCTAATGAGGTAATACTTAGGGTTCCGGCCGGAGATAGAGCAGATTGGACCAAGCATTTCCGTGATCAGCGTATGCTTACAACTCCAACTGATGGTCTCGATCGTTGGGCAGTTATTTCACCAGAACGCAATTCAGGCGATCTCAGAAGTCTACTCCAAAGCCTGATAAGAGCCGCCGGCGGCATGGGTTTGCGCATTCGAAACCCACATGAGTAAGTTTTAAGTCATAATCAAATTGATGTAAATATTTTATGAAATTAAATACAGAGTTAAGATCTTTGATGATCGCACCGCCACATATGTGAGAGCCATGGATGATTGCTCGCGTTTGGATCTCCAGTTGATACTGTGTCTGGTGCCCAACAATAATGTGGAAAGGTAAGTGTCTCGCATTTAGTAATTGAAACCAACTAACACTTCTCCTTCCCCAGATATTCCTGCATCAAGAAGCGAGGATGTGTGGACAGACCTGTTCCCACCCAAGTGGTCACCATGAAAACATGCAAGAATCGTGGCCTAATGAGCATTGCCACCAAAATCGCCATCCAGTTGAACTGCAAACTGGGCTATACTCCCTGGATGATTCAATTGCCGCTGTCCAATCTAATGACAATTGGCTTTGACATTGCCAAATCTACTCGTGATCGCTCGAAAGCTTATGGAGCCTTAGTGGCCTCAATGGATTTGCAGCAGAATTCCACCTACTTTAGCACCGTGGCTGAATGCAGTGCTTACGATGTTCTAGCCAATAACCTTTGGCCCATGATTGGCAAAGCCTTGCGCCAATACCAGCGAGAGCACAAAACCTTCCCCTCACGCATTTTATTCTATCGCGATGGCGTCAGCTCTGGCTCACTGAAGCAACTATTTGAGTACGAAGTCAAAGATATAGTGGAGAAATTGGATGCTGAGTATAAGCGTGCCAATTGTGCACCCCCCATGCTGGCCTATATTGTGGTCACCAAATCGTCCAACACACGTTTCTTTAGAGGCGATCAAAATCCACCACCTGGCACCGTAGTGGATGACATTGTTACACTACCCGAAAGATACGATTTCTATTTGGTATCACAGACGGTCAATCAGGGTTCCGTATCACCCACCGGCTACAATGTGCTGTATAGCAACATACGTCTAAGTCCCGATCAGATACAGAAGTTGACATACAAGATGTGTCATTTGTACTACAATTGGTCGGGCACCACACGCGTTCCGGCCGTTTGTCAGTATGCCAAGAAATTGGCTACCCTTGTGGGTACCAATTTGCACGCCATACCACAGAATGCACTGGAGAAAAAGTTTTACTATCTCTGAATCCAAAAAATCCCTTACATTTATTTCTACATTTACCATATATGCATAATCTTAAATGGAGACTTCCTTCGAAACTCTTCAACATTTTCTAATTTAATGTTACTACGAAAACAGTGAAACACAAAATATTCATATTCTAAATGAATGTACTTTTTGTTCAATTTAAATAAAAACTGTTTCAGAACTAGTCTGAAAGCAGCTAATAAAGATATTAGTTTTCTATTAGGTAAGGGTTAGATGTTAGGCCAGACCTTAACCCTACAAACGTTTACTGTCCATTGAAGTAAGGAGTGAAGACTAGTACATGGTGAGTCCTAGTGGGAACAGGGCATTATTTTCTTCAATTAGTAAATTGGCATTAAATCTGGCAATGCAAAATCAACATTTTTAAATTGGCATTATACACTTTAATTCCAATAAAAATATTTTGAATTGGCTTTGAAATGAAATAATTTAAATTCAAAATTGTCAATTGGCATTGAATTGAATGTCAAATCGCGTTTAACATGATTGAGTGAGAAAATGTTTAGTAAACTTGATTGTGATATGTATAAATATGACTTCTTACGAAACCATCAACGATGGAGATTTCGACGATAGTATTAAGGATCCATGATATCCAGCGCAGCCTTCAGACTTTATCATCAGCGAAGCTAGCACGAATTCTACGATGTACCGATAGAAGAGGAAACGAGGCCTCTTATCTTGGGATTGAATAGATAGGATTCGCCCGCTGCGCCGAGCCAGACTGCCTACAATCCTTTGATTTTGTGAATTCATCCACTGTACTGGGAAAGAGTGCCTCCAAATGCCACCAAAGATCGGTTTAAAATGAATAAAATAAATAATTTAAATTTTGAATTAAAATTATTTTATTTTAATGCCAATTTACAACATATCAAATAACCATGAATCGATGGCAAACGACTCACACATGTGTATCCAAGCTTACAAGGCCTACTCTTAACATCAAAAAATCTAGGGCGTTACTCCGTCAAGAAAGAACAAACGTTTACCTTTTAGTAGAGGAGCCCTCACTGGACACTGCCTTATAGGAACCCTTCAGTACGCTGCACTAGCACATGGGTGTAGAATTCGGTACTCACTAGTAACCACCGGTACTTACCGCCCAATCCACCAGCAATGCAATTCACTACTTACTTTTTGCAGGGCATGTCCTAGGGGGGAACCAATCGCCACCTCTTCGCTTTACATGTAAGTACTGGAGTAAGTACCGAAAAGTGGTGGCACCGTAAGTACATACCGTAAGCGCTTACTGTAGGTACTTACCGTAAGTACCCTCAAGTTGGTTGTACCGTAAGTACCTCTGTAAGTACCTCCAATTCGCACTAGTGTAGGTACCCACTAGGTGGTTATGCAATAAACAAACCCTCATATAAATAAGTTTTTATATTATGTTCAATTTTTAACATTTTATTTATATTTCTTCTGTTTGTATTACTATTTTATTAATTTGATTTCATTTTATTTAGAATTTTTCTTCATCATAATTATTAATTTCTTCATTATAATTTTCATTTAAGCTAGTTTTGTAATCGCAGCTGGACCTTTTTGAAAACTCGCTTTCTCTGAAGCAAGCATTGCGAAGCAGTTTCCGTACTGTTGGACCGTGCGTGGAAATAGAATCTAAATAAAAAAAAAACAAAACAATGAATTGCACAGCATTTCAAAAATGTGATAAGTGCTATACCAAGCACAGCTCCATAAAAATTGTTAAGACGTCGCGTCGCATTCGGCGATTTGCAGAAGCTTGTATTATTTCTTGTATTTGAGCAGGGAGCCCTTGCTCTTTTCGCAGTGATCAAGAAATCATATTTGCATATATGCTTTATTCCTACCTTTGCACAGTGGTCCGGCTTGTATGGGGAGAGTGGCCAAAAATACTTCTAGTTGAGGTAGGGACTTGAAACTTGGCGCAAATTTTTTTATATTTATCCTAAAATAATATGTAAAAATCAGCCAGATCGGACAACTATATCATATAGCTGCCATATGAACAATCGGATCATATAGCTGCCATATGAACAATCGGTCTGATATTCAGTTTTTATATGAAAAACTTTTGTTTTTCATTTTATTGCAACAAAACTATGGAAATTTTCGTATATAACCTGGGAAAATTCTGTAAAAATCTGGATATTAGTGGTATTCCTGAAAGTGATTTGCTTTTGATTTGCTTTCGATTTGATTTCGCGAAACAGCTGATCACAGCTGCTCCATACAAAATGAGCAGTGTGCCCAGAAAATGTTAGGAAATTAAGGTCGTACTAATTGATTTCGCGAAATCAGCCTCGAAGTTGATTTCGATTTGCTTTCGTTTTAGTGTGACCGTTCTCATAGAAGAAATGGCTCCGCGCGCATAATGTTTGTTTAAATTTTGTTGTGATTTAAATATAAAGAATGTTGTACGTTATTTTGCATTCCAAATTTTGGCAATTAAATGATAATTATTTATTGCATCTTAGACTGCACAAGGCCCGCGGCCTTAAGTGGACAGAGTCATTAGTGCTTGAGTTCCTGGAGCTTGTGCTTGACGTGGTCAGAGATTTTCAGGCTTACATATTTGCACAGCTCTCCTAGAAGGTTCGAGGTTAAAAATTCTTCCACTATTTTATCCTGCCTCTTCCTCTTTGGACTTGTCAAATTGCATGTCACTTTCTGTGGCCATAAACAAATAAATAATTAATTGAATTCACCTTAATAAAGTTACAAACTTCTTAGAACTACAGATTCTGCCCACATACTATTGTTCAAAAAGATTGGAAAATTCAATTTAACAATTTCATTTGTCATTTTTTGCTTACCCGCCAATGTTTAAATTTGGCGCCAATTGAAAGCAAATCAAAATGAAATCAGGGTCGTTCCACCAACTGCTTTGCTTTTGCTTTCACGAAAGCAAATCAAAAGCAAATCAACTTTCAGGAATACCACTACTATAGGTTATTGCTGCCATAGCACAGTGGGTGCGCTTATATGGAGAGTGCGGCCAATAATACTTCTAATAGAGTTGGGGGTCTGAAACTTAATATTTAATATTAAAGAATATTAAATATTAATATTTTAAAGAAATGATTTCTTTACAAACAAGCCAATCATAATGATTATTCAAAAGTCTCGATCTGTGGCGCCTGCAGTTTTTCCAAAACAGCTCCAATTTTTATACAAAAGTATTCCAAATGTATTTGCAACTCCTCCAGATTTGGTTTGTAACCCTCATGTTTAAGGTCTTTCGCTATGGCATCAAGGATTTTCTGCACTTTGTGGGGACGTAAACCGCTTTCTAGACACCAAATCTCAAAAACATGTAATCGAGATAATTCGCATTGATAAGTTGTGCCTAGAAAATGAATAAATTAAAAACTAAAAAATCAAAAAAAGAAAATACAAAACATAAAACAAAAAACATAAAGCTGGTTATTTAAGGTTAACCCGGGCGGCGTTCAGGGCCCTTCATCTATGATGTAGGGGGGCAACTACCCACTGACCCCCATGACCCCCCATCACTACCTCCGTGAGCCGCCGCCTCCCCTGGCAACGCCGTTGTCCGTCACGCAAATACGAAATTGAGAAAAAAACATGCATTACGTTGCAAATTAGTACACGCGTATGAGCGGATGGTAGCAAGAACACTTTACAATTTTAAAATCTTAAAGTATTAAGAAACAATATGTCATAAAGGATTGTGAGGGCTGAGGAGGGCGACACACTTAAAACTTTAACTAAACATTTGACACTCGAACCAGAAACAAACACAAAAATATACTAATCTAAAACAACGATTTACACAAAACTAAACACGAACTTTCTTTAAGTTGAATTGTAGAAGTTAAGTCAAAATCTTTATGAACAATATCCATTTTACACAACTTGACTTAATATAGCTTTTATGCAAAGATTTAATTTAACAAAATTATCATGTGGCAGCGAGCGGCGTGCACTGTACAAGACAGATGAAGAAAAGGTCACACTTTCGATGATATTTTAAGAAAGCACCGTTATAATCAAAGCAAAATAAGTATGCCACTGTGAAGCTTGACCAATTACACTATGCAACAATTTTTTTGAACCCGGCTTCTAAATAGTTGATCCTTATGTAAAATTTCACGCTGAATTCAAATCTGCTCTCAGATATGTCAAAAGTAGAACGGTTTTTGAGATATCGCGAAATTTTCAATTTCAGTGTTTTGAAAAAGGTAGGTCTACTAAAATGCCATTTTCTCTGATTTTAGTTCACCGATATGTATAAACTGTAACAAAAATAAAAGATAATAAAATTATTTCTTAAAAAAACGACAGTTGTTGTAAATCCAACCATAAATGACGAAGTTATGGCACTTCAAAGTTGGATTTTTTGATAATTTTTAATTTTTTGCTGACTTTTATTGAGTTTTTTTCAATCTTACCATTAAAATTGCTCAGGTCTCAGATATTGACAGGATTGGGTAATCTTTAACGAGCATTTTTTGCCCTTGGTCATCAAAATCGGATGAAAAATAAACGCTATATTCACAATTAAGTAAACATACCTCTGTTTGAGAGTATTTTTTTGCTAGTTTTTTCAGTATAAAAATCGGCTGCAGGCAATAAGTCCCCAATGAAATAAGTCCCCAAACGATAAAATGAAATAAGGCCCCAAATTTGGGGAGTTATTTCATAATGAAATAATACCCCAATTTAAATTATGAAATAAGGCCCCACTGAACTGAAATAAGGCCCCAAAATAAAATGAAATAAGGCCCCAAATTTGGGGTGTTATTTCATAATGAAATAATACCCCATTTTGAAAAATGAAATAACACCCCAATTTTTCAATTCTATTTTTTTTGTTCATTTTATTGTTTTATTCAATAAAATAAAAACTATTGGAAATACCTAATATAAAATTTTAAAATATTTTCTTATTTGGATTTTTAGTGAAAAAATCTACCTATAACATTAAATAATAATGAAAATTTTTTACAAAAAAATCGCGCGATTTTTGTGTAAAAAATTTTCGCCTGCGGCGCTTAGATTGACACAACTTTTTTTGATATAATATAAAAAGTTTTCATATAAAAAAAATTTCGTCTGCGGCGCTAAGATTTTTTAAAATTGACAATATAATTACCTCGTCAAAATACAGCATTTTCTGTTCTTTGACGTAGAACAAATTTTCAGTTCGCCGTAATGCAACAATTTTTTCGCACTTCATAATTTTATCTCGCACTTGAACGTCTGCTTTACACAATGCAAATCACTAAACTGACCAACATACTCAAAAGCTTATCACTGAACTAATTGTAAAACGGTACTTTTGCACATCTGTACAAAAATGCATCAAATACTAAGTCAGAAAACGCAGGCAGATAAGAAAATTAACCGTTATTGGAATTTTTTTTCCATATATCAGCCAAAATAAGAGAAATGAAATAAGACCCCAAAAAAATCATATTAAAAATTGGGGTCTTATTTCCGCGAAATGAAATAAGACCGCAAAACTAATTTTTGGGGCCTTATTTCATTTCTTCTTTTGGGGACTTATTTCATTTTGAAATTTTATTTAGGAAATAAAGCCCCAAAAAAATGAAAAAACACCCCAAATTTGAGAAAAAATCGTTGTTTTTGTTTTCCATATAAATTTTTGGGGCCTTATTTCATTTTTTTTTTTGGGGCCTTATTTCGCAGCGCCATAAAAATCACATCTTAGCAAGCCAAATAAGAATAAACATTGATCATTAGGAGATTGTATTGCAGTTCACCAGTGGAAAATCTGTGCCGATCTGAAAGTTGAGCAATGGTAACAGGCTTGCAACAAGAATGGACAAAGCATTGCTGCTTTTGTGCAAATGGGACAGCCGACATCGCAGCCAACACTACTTGTGTAAACACTGGGATGTCAGGGCCAATTTTGTAGTCGGAGAAGATAACATAAAATTTCCGCCCCTAGTTCAAAAGGACAAAAGTATTCTCCCTCCGTTGCATATTAAGCTTGGTCTCTTCAAAAACTTCGTTAAAGCTCTCCATAAAAATGAAAATTTTGCGGCATTTGAATTTTTAAAACGACGATTCGCACAACTTTCTGACGCAAAATCAAAGAAGGCGTATTTGTGGGTCCGCAAATCAAAAAGCTAATGAGCGACAGAGAATTTTACTCGGCACTATCAGCAGACGAGGCAAAAGCATGGGATTCATTTTGCGCAGTAGTGTCTAGTTTTCTGGGAAGTAAAAGAAGTGAGGACTATAAAGAAATTGTTGATGATTTATTGGAAAACTACAACAAAATTGGTATAATCTAAGTCTGTTTTTCATCGAGTTTTTATATTTACCAATTTAATTTTTTTTATTTTAAAAGTGTTAATAAAAATTCACTTTTTGCACTACCATTTGGATTTTTTCCCGGACAACCTAGGCGACGAAAGCGACGAGCATGGCGAACGCTTCCATCAGCAAATGCAGCAGATGGAGTTTCGCTACCAAGGCAAGTGGGATCCGGCAATGATGGGAGACTATTGCTGGTTCTTGTAGCGAGAAACACACAGTCTGCACAAAAAACAAAAGCGGTCTACATCATTTGAGTACTTTTATCCAACCTTGAACTGCAATACAAACTCCTAATGATCAACGTTTATTCTTATTTGGCTTGCTAAGATGTGATTTTTATACTGAAAAAACTAGCAAAAAAATACTCTCAAACAGAGGTATGTTTACTTAATTGTGAATATATCGTTTATTTTTCATCCGATTTCGATAACCAAGGGCAAAAAATGCTCGTTAAAGATTACCCAATCCTGTCAATATCTGAGACCTGAGCAATTTTAATGGTAAGATTGAAAAAAACTCAATAAAAGTCAGCAAAAAATTAAAAATTATCAAAAATTTTTCAAAAATCCAACTTTGAAGTGCCATAACTTCGTCATTTATGGTTGGATTTACAACAACTGTCGTTTTTTTAAGAAATAATTTTATTATCTTTTATTTTTGTTACAGTTTATACATATCGGTGAACTAAAATCAGAGAAAATGGCATTTTAGTAGACCTACCTTTTTTCAAAACACTGAAATTGAAAATTTCGCGATATCTCAAAAACCGTTCTACTTTTGACATATCTGAGAGCAGATTTGAATTCAGCGTGAAATTTTACATTAGAATCAATTGCTAAAAGTGCGGGATACAAAAACTTTTCAAATTTTGTGACATAGTGTTATCTGTTAATTAAGGCACTTACGGTTTGAAAATTTTAACATTAATTTTTTGATTTTTGGCCTATGGCAGCAACCACTGTGCGATGGTGCATTTTGTAGAATTAGAACCAGCCACCAATAATACTGAATGTATAAAATCAAATACGTGCTCCACACCTCTGTTAAAATTGAGCCCCCCAACATACGCTACAGCGTCCCTCACTGTGCACGATGCCAGGAGCTGGGCCATACGCGTTCCTTTTGCAACAAGCCTCAACGATGCTCTAAGTGCAGCGGGTTACATGCCCCATCTGCCTTCCAGATTACTGAACGAGAATATTTTGTTTGTATAAATTGCGGCTCAAATCACTCCGCCAACTTTAGAGTCTGCCCTGTTTACCAGGAAATGACCCGAAATCGCCTTCCTAATACCGCTACTGCCTCCTCACAGATAGTCAACTACCCCGTTGTTCCTCTGCAGACTCCAGCCCAACACTGGCAACCTATCGTTCAACCTTCGGTACAGCTGAGCAACCCAATCACTGGCATCTCTTCTACACTACAACTTAACGGTGAGCAGTGGCCTGAAATCCATCCAGAGAAATAAGGGCACCCAACAATCTTCGCTGCAACCTCAGCAATTAACGCAGAAGCGAAATGAGCCTCAGCAACTGCAACAGCAACGTCAACCTCAGCCAAGCTCAGCACAGCCGCAACGAACTCAGCAAAGGGCGCATACGGCTTATCACCAGCAACACCAACATCAACTGCAAAACATACCACACCAACAACCTATCCTACCTCAGAGTCAAAACCAACGTCACCAACAGTTACAACAGCAACCCCAGCAGTCTTACCAACAACCAAACTCCAACTTTTCCACGTTTTAACAAGCACATATGCAGATTCTACAGCAGCAGCAAGCTCAGATCAGTGATTTATCTTCTAAAGTCGATCATGTCTCCGCACTCATGAATACGCTGGTTAGTCTTCTTCTTTAAATCGCTCCCCAATTCGCTTCTAACCCTCAGCTATCTAGGTAGACGCAATGACTAGTATAGGGCTCCTGGAACGCCAATGGGGCTTTTTCCAAAGCTCTTGAGATGCTGTTCATCCAGAGGCATCAGCTGGACATTTTGCTGCTGGGCGAAACACATTTCTGTTCGCGATCGTTTTCCCGAATCCCAGGCTACGATCTCCACTCTGCAAACCACCCGGCTGATCGAATGCGAGGTGGTGCAGCAGTGCTTATCAAAGCATGTCTCAAGTACCACCTACATAGCTCGCTTACGAGGGCTTCTGTCATGAGCGTTGCGGTTAAGGTGGCCAGTGATCTTGGCGGAGTAATTTATCTACTGTCCGCCAAATCAACAGTGGTCAGCCGAAGACTTTTCTAAACTCTTTGAAGAGCTTGGTCCCAGATTCTTGATTGCTGGGGACTGGAACGCGCATCACCACCTGTGGGGGTGTAGAATTGCAACCGCCAGAGGCACTGCACTATATGAATGCCTAGCCTCTTCAAACCTTCATGTTCTGTCAACTGGAAGTCCCACGTTTTTTCCTTCTAACCACAACTTTTCCTCATCAGCCTTAGATTTCGCGGTCTACTCTGGAATCCGTTCGAATAACTTAGCTATCAACGGATTGCTGGAACTATCCTCTGACCATATACCGCTGGTAATAGAACTTCGAGCGGCAGCCTATACCATCAGTGTATTACCCAGACATGCCAACATCTCTCGATTCCAGAGTAAACTGGAGCAGATTGTAAATCTCGATAAAAAGCTAAACTCACCTGCGGGCATTGACGACGCAGCTGAACTGTTTCTGCATAATATCCGCACAGCCGCTGATAATCCTACCTATAATGTACGTTGCTAGTTCCCCAGCAGGAAGACAGCTCACCCCCAGGACCTGTGCGTTTGCCGTACTGTCTTAGTACGGTTAGTAGGCTAGGTCCAGGTTCCTGGCAGAAGGTGACGCAAACACTTAGACTAATCAGCGGTGTGTTGTCGTCCTGGATTTTGTATTTGGCGTTTTGGACAATTAAATGCTAATACAAATGTCGTTGTTATGACATACACTCTTGTGTCTAGTGGAGCACAAGTACAACTACTATATTACTTCACTTTATTTCGCAGACATAATCGTGTGTAGTTATAGCTATTCCAATTAATTCAAGTTTTGTTTAGACATTATATCCAACAATGTGACGCTTGCCAATACACTCGCCAATGTAGAACCAGAAGATAACCTCGGCGGTGACCAGAGTATTTAGCCAAGCCTCGCGCACCGACAGATTCTTGTAGCCTCCGGTCTTGGCGCTCTTGACAATATTAGCCAGACCCTGGCGAATGGCTGGAATATCGGCTGGCGTTGGTGGAGTGAGTTCCACCTTGGCGTATTTCAAGAAAACATCCAACTGGGGTCTTGCCTGAACAAGCAGCCCTGCGCAAAAATGGAAGAAAATTTTAACAATTACATAACTTTGAAATTTTAATCAGTAACTCATTTGACAGTGGAAATGAATCACTTACTGCTGACTAGGCCGGATCCTTTGGTAGCCAAACTCGCCATGTTTTATAATTGCCTAAAATTACTCTAATTTTACTAACAAATTTTATGGAAAGTGAGCAGAAAACCTTACCGTGTCCAAGTGCGATGAAACAGGGTTGTTATACACAGGGCTGGGGAAGCACTTATCGAGTCTCGATCTGACGCAACAGCAATCGATGAATCCTATCGATAGTTCTCACGCGTGTCTATCTATCGATTGACCTTTCCAGGAAACTATTTTCCAGCTCCAGCTCACAGTAACCCATCTCTATAATAAAGGTGTGGAAATCGAAGTTTTCCACAAAAATAAGCAAATATTTTTAATTTAATTATTGCAATTGCTCAAGCAATTCGCCCACATCGACCAACATTGGCGGAATGCAGTTTTCCATCTAATGCAAAGGTGGCCAACTTATGTTTTTTTGTTGTATATACACAGTGAATGTGAAAAGCGTGACGACGACGACGGGGCACGGGCGGTGAGTGTGAGTGTATAATAAGAGATGAGGGTGATCAAATCGAAAAGAATGTTGAAGTTGAACAACTTGCCAGCCCAGCAGCAGCCCCAAGCACTGTGAAAAAGAAAGTGCTTGCGAAAAGTAACTGTTTGCAAATCGTACATGCATTCACACCTACATACATATGTATGCATGTGTGTGCTGGCCTGTGTACGTGTATATATATGTGCGTGAGTGCGAATTAGAATTGTATGCAAATACATACATAAAATTAAACAAACGAAGCCGACTTGTGGAACATTGATTATTTCATGGACATTTAACTTCGAAGCAACAAATATACATATGTAAGACGAGGCGGGGGCGCATAACTTTCTTGTCAATATCTCGGCAGTTATTCGTGGCTGCGCTGCTGCTGCAGTTGGGGGTGAGTTGTCATGTTATATGCTTGGTGCTCTTATCACAATTCACTTGGATATCCATATCCGTGGCGCGTGGGGTGTGGTCCAGACAATCGTACATTTCTTATAGTGAAAATGGTCTTGAAAATTTCAAACACTCCAAACTTTGCACAGTCTTAGCCTTAGAGAAGGGGGGCCCTGAGGTTGTGCTCGAGTTGTTTTCCAATTGCGTGCAAATCTGCCATCGCGGTGGTGGGCATGTAACCCAGTTCTATTACTCACTCATGTTAAGCTACAATAATACCTTAATAACCATCCAACCTAGTCAGGGGCGGTCTGAGAATAAAGAGGTTCATAGAACAACCGGCATAAATTTACATCTCGGTAGACACACTCTGCTTCACAAGCAGCTAATTGCATTTTAAATCTAAACACTGCAGAATAATGGGTGTGTTTTGTTTTATTCTCATTATCCTTCTTCTCTCTGTGCAGGTATCAAAACCCTGACAGAGAACAACTTTGTAAAAGGAATTTTAATACCCGTTACTCGTAGAGTAAAAAGGGTATAATAAAGTCGTGCAAATGTATGTAACTGGCAGAAGGAATCATTTCCGACCATATAAAGTATATATATTCTTGATCAGCATCAACAGCCGAGTCGATATAGCCATGTCCGTCTGTCTGTCCGTCCGTCCGTATGAACAAACAGATCTCAGAGATGGTAAGAGATAGAGGTTTTTACATGTATAGGACAAATGCTTCTTATACTTGCAGGCAGATAAAGTTTATTTTCGATTTCTGCCACGCCCCCTCCCGCCCCTGCAATTTGAAAAAAACGTTATATCTCCTACAGTTCTGAAGATAGACGATTCGTATCTTCTAGAGATAGTTAGCAATTAGAAAAATATATCGATTTGTTGAAGAAATGATAAAGATCGGATGAGTGGTCCCCTCCCCCCACCCCCTCCCACCCTTTCACAACTAACACCGCACAATCTTAAAGAGAGAGAGAGAGAGACTTAGAGATAAGCGTAGCACCAGCATTGGATTCAGCTTCTACTCCAGGTACAGAGTATGTTATAGTCGGGCTTGACCGACTTTCTCACTTGTTTTATAGAGACGGACTGGGAGAACATTAGTCCTCTGGTGAAGTTGATCGGGGTGCGCTATGGTGAGTAACCAGGCAAAATGTAGCACTTCACATATGAAGGGAAGCAGTTTAAAGTCGAAATGCAAGCGTGTAGACCAAAATCTCAAGATTTTTAGGTTTTAATGTTTAATGTTTTTTAGAAGTTTTATTTTAAATATATATATTCAATCGGGTAACCACTAAACCACCAAACCTAAATGAACCTCTGAACTAAACAGATCGGTAAATATACAGACCTGTTCCCGTTGACGAAATTTATTGATTGGAATTGGTTACAGCTGTAATTTCTAAAAGACTTTTAAATAGGGTTGCCGAATATTTTTAAAATATCGTATCGATGATATTCTCTGATTTGAAAAAATATCAAATGATATTAAATATATTACTTTTAAAACATCGATATATCTATATAAATGATATTTTAATTTTTTTCCTGTTTATACCAAAAAGAGGAAATACTCTGCCCCAAAAAAAAAACGATATAGTCTATATTGAGCAAACATAACAATATTTTTTATTATGAGATTCGAGTTTTCTATGTATTATACATATTAAATACTTTTAGTTCCAATATTAGGGCTAAATTTTACATGTTTTTTAAAAATTCGTGGAAAGAAATCGAGAAGAGATTTTGTAATTCTGTTTTTTGAATTTGATTGTAAAATTTATTATTAAAAACACAGAATTAAAAATTTGTGAATGTGAGGGCTGTTCAAAAAGTTCTCGGGATCCAAAGTAGGCTCTTCCAAAAAAGATGTGTCGATTGTCGATGGATGGGAAGTTTGTTAGTATGAATGCCATTATCGTCCGTAGCTGAATTGTGAAAATAAAATTGAATTTAAAAAAGTGCGGCCTTTTAAAAACGAAAATCAATTTTTCACCATTTTTTTTTGCAGTCCAGTCTACAAAAAAATAGTAAAATTTTTTCTTTCTCAAAAATTAAGGTAGGGACGGTAGCCACGTTTTAATTCTGCGTCCATAAAGCCCTACATAATCAAAATCGGTTCGGTAGAACTTGATAAATTGTGGGCACCAGTCCGAAAAACTTTGTTTCGAGATAAATGAGTTTAAAGTTTAAAGTAATTTGAAAATTGCTTTTTTACCGAAGTCATTGGTCGACAAAAAAAAAAACCATATAATCTAAGGTATTTCGCATTTTTAAAAATCCATTTCGGATTATATTTTTGAATATCTAAGCTATAAAATAAAAACAAAAAAAAAATTTGGAAAAAATTTTCTAGACCAGAAGTCCTTAAAAGTCTTTAAAAAGACGCGTCGCTTTGACGCATATGGCGCATTTTATAGCAGAAGCAAGTCGCTCCGAAGGCACTGGGGTAATAAGACACCTTACGGCTAGTCTGGATAGTCCCGTCATGGCCGCCTTATGCGAATTCCAGAATATTAAGGGATAACTTTTCCATGACGTTTGTGGCAACCTAAAGTATAACTTCAGCCCGCTATTTTGCGACTCTTGGGCTTGCATAAAGTCAACACACGGGACATTTGGTCGTGCAAACGCTTGCTTTAAATACTTTTCCGCACAAATTACCCTTGGCTGTGCCTTTTTTTATGTCGCTCTAATTTACTTGTATCAAATTTGAATCCATTTTCTGTATCTTAAATGCGCTTGCGCTCGCTACCCAGATCAAAGAGTTACCAACGCAGAAATATCATAAAATATCCCAAAAAAAAATCGATATTCGATATTTGGTCAAAAAAAAAAATCACGATATAAATATATCAGTTTTAAAAAATATTATCGATATATTGATATTTTGATATATTTTCAACCCTACTATTAAAGAATTCGGGCGAAATTCCGCATGATTTGTTCGAAATAGAAAACGGGAACCTGGTTTATGTCGTTTAGCTCAAACAGGAGTTGATATCAGCTTTGCAGATAAAGAAACATCATGTCTCACTCACATTTGTCGAAAATTAGGGTGTTTGTTTAAAAAGGGTGTAAAAATTTGGCGTAGTAAGCCGAGTGCATAAATTGAAAACCTGAGTAACTAGGGGAAATTCAGGGGTCTTGGGCAACAAAGAGACCATAGTCTTTCATGGAAACATTTTGTGAGGGGCTGAAGGTATAAGTCATCAGTGGTCATTATTGCGGTCTGCGGGAGCAGGTCTTGATCTAGGAGACATTCTGCTATAATGGCAATACAAAGCGCATCGGAGGATTAAATTTAGCACATTAAACCAGAGTTAATATTCATAGCTCACCGGGTGTATTAGTTCAATACGTATTAAAAAGTAGCTGGTAGGTGATCCCAACAGTAGCAACGAGAGCAACAGAAGCTATCACAGTAAGCCGAAGCGGATACTATAATGGGATGTGAAGAAAGCAAACTTTTAAGGCTGTTTGGGTAAATGGCATAACAACCATAACAACGGGAGAAGCTTAATCAAAAAGATTCTCCGCCACAAGTGATGCAGCTGCCGGTATCGAAACGCTTTTTATTGGTCTAGTTAAGTTTTTAAGTCTTTCTTTGATTTGTTTGTGTGCTAACAAACAAGTTCCATAATTCGAAGACGTCCTTCAAAATTTATCAGCAGTGTACATCACAATCAGTATGGCGGGTCCATATCGGTACTCCCTCTGCTTTTCTCAACAAAAGATAGCAGAGTATAATTGAAAAACAATGATAACAGAAAGAAACGTTTTTTTATCTTCTAAATATATGCAATGGCAGTCAATTTAGATTTAAAAACTCACACAAAGATTTTTTCTTTTTTCTAACGACTGTTGCTTTGGCGCGTTGGTGGCCCCAGTTCTAGGGTGAAACCGTCCCTGTGTGTGACTGTGTGTAATAAACACGAAATGTAGGCAAATTCGAAATTATAGTTCGAAGGCAGGAAGTTTCACTTGACAAAACATTTCATATGTTTGGTTTCTCTAGGGGATCATGTGTATTTTACACTATGAGTGCTAATTCTGGTGTCTGGCAGCAAATGGGCAAACTTATCAAGATGCAAAAAGATAACAGAGAATGGCTTAAGCATTAACATACCGAAGGAGTTTAATTGACTCTAAAGGAGTCGTTATGGAACCAAAGATAAATACTAATCTAAACAATTTTATTTCTATTCCAGTCAATGAGGACGTATTGCTAATCCAAAATTGTGCTTAATTGTTGAAGATCCTCCTCTCTCCGGTAACCATCAATTGTCTTAAAACATGCCACTGCCAAAGCGATCCATAGAGCCTGTTCATGTGGCACGTTCCGTTTACCAGCAGGATGAGTTACAATCTGTGGAGCTGGAGACAGTGACCAATACCACTTTGACCAACATAATACGCCAGTTGTCATCGCTATCGAAACATGCCGAGGATGTGTTTGGTGAATTGGCCAGAGATGTGGGCAATATTGGAGATAGAGCAAACTCATTACAAGCGCGCATCGATCGGCTGGCCATCAAGGTCACCCAGCTGGACAGTACTGTGGAGGAAGTACCATTGACCGATATTACACGCAAAAAGGCATTCAAATCGGCCAAGATATTCGATCAGCAAATCTTTTCGCGTGCCACAATGCCCGCTCCAATGCTAGAGACTTACGCACTGTGCGATAAGCCACCGCCGCTGGACAAGCTCAATGTGTATCGGGATGATGGCAAGGATGGTCTCAAATTCTATACAGATCCAAACTATTTCTTTGAGCTGTGGCGACAGGAAATGCTCAAGGACACGGAACGAGTGATGCAGGACAAGGGCAAGAAGTTACATAGGCCGCGTCAAGAGGGTGGCAGTGGAGGCGCCGCTGGTCGTGGTCACAAAAAACGTGTGCGTACGCCACACAACACACGGGAGAAGCAGCGACAGATGGCCATTGTTCAGGGCGAAACTCTGATGCCCACACACTTGATTTACCGCACACCCAATTCGATGGTCAACGAAGAAGCCGGTTATGGAAGTGAGTATATGATCAAATATACCAAATTATTTTCCGAGTTAAAATAAGAAATGTAAAATGATATTGTGTACACCCTCAGTGCAAGTAAAATTCAAATTATGGGTTACACACAGAGGATGGAAAAGTCTTTATGTACTTTTGCTATTTGCCAATTACCATGACTCTAGTAATTATGCTTTGTTAGTAGTTGATGCTTTTTAATACGTTTAATTAAGGTCTAAATATTATTTGAAAACAATAATAGTCGAAGGTCAAATTAAAGAGAGAATACAAAGCGAGCAATATGGAGCCATGATTAGATTAGACTCCAAATAGAAGGGCGATTTGCGGCCCAACTTGTGTTGTGTGAATTGCAATGCGAGGATGCGCAAATTTTCGGAAATTTTTAAATATAAAATTCGATAATAGTCCAAAAAATGGCAACGCCAGCCCACTGCAATTAGGCCACACTGTAATTCGATAGATGCCACTCAGCTGAGTGCTCAAGCCAAATAGAGTCCGTTCTATTTCGTCTAATCGCTCGTCTGAGTAGCCTCGTATCTTTTTTACACGGTTTGACAGCAAATCAGACGAAAACTCAGCTGAGTAATTAGGTCGTCTAATTAGAGCTTTAGGTAGTATCTTACCATCGTATCGTTGCACTATTTGTTTTTTTCCAACTAACTGAATAGCGGTTTCGAATCGCTTAGCAAAAGTAGGCATAGTCCGTTGCAATCTCTCTACTTACTTTTAAAAGCAAACTAAAAAACCGAAGTCCTATAATTCTTATTTTTAAAAAGAAACCGAAACCTGTTTGTTTCCAGGATTTGGGCGATTCCTTCCTCCATATGCGAGATCATTCTATTTTGAGATTTTTACGCTTTTAACTTTGTGTGAGCGGAGACAGCGCGATTTTCGTTGCCACCAAAAAAAATAGCTGCATAGTGCAAAACCAATATATGGCCGTTCGGCATCTTAGAGATTATATTGGTCTTTGGATAAAGTTAGTTTTAAGCAAGGTTCCATAACTGTCCGGTTCGGTTGGGGTGTTTTGAACCATACATCTAACCTTTCAAGAGTGTAAGCTACCGAACCTAAACATGAACCGTACCCAATGAACACAAAAGAAAGGTTGAGTGTCGTTAACACTCACGAAGCTTTAATGTGAAACCAGATTCTAGTCACTGTTTAATATCTCTTTAAGCACTGATTAGTCAATGTATAGAGTCTGATTCACCTCTTTGCCCCTCTTTCATTACCTCCACAAACCAACAACAGCGTCACATGACGCTGAAATCAAATTTTACTCCTTCCAATATCTTCCGTACTAAATGAAGTTAAAGATGTTTCACATCAAAATCGTTCGGTTCAAACCATAATTAAAGTCAATTTCTTAAGAACGTTAATAACTTTCTTAATATTATGACTGGAAAACATAATTATCAGGTCTGTTCCCATTTCCGAGTGGATTTAAAAGGTAAAACGATTTTAACTGCAAATCGTTTTTATTTGATGTTCCCGTTTCCGAGTGAAATAGAATTCGATTCCCTTTTCGAATGAAAGTTCGAATCGTTTTCGAACTACAATTCAGCTGAATGGTAACATTAACAATTTCATTTTTTTTGTCTACATGCAATGTCTGGGGTTCCACTTTGAAAAAAATAATTTTAAATCAAATGAAATGCCCAATATTTCTGTAGTTACTTTAAAATCTTCTTAATATATGAATTATTAACATAAAAATATTTGATAGATAAAAAGTATAACCGTTGACATGAAAATTGTCAATTACTTTTCATTTCACTCACTCAAAGGCAAAACTTTTAAAACCGAATAATTTGATCGTTTTTCGGAAACGGGAACAGCTAGCAATTCCGATTCCACATGCTTTGATCGAAATCGAAAGAATCAAGAACGAATTACTCTCAAATTTTATGAGAAAAATGTGTTAAATGTTTTTGTCGATTTTTAACTCTGTTTTAGACAACGTTTGGGCTCATCTTGAGTCCAATGTTCCTGAATGAAGAGAAAACTCTGTATATGTAGAAACTGAAACTTCTTTCCGAAATTGAAAGAACTGGCTCTTTTAGAATTGTTTTCCATATTCGACTTCTTCTGACCGAAAAATTAACTGAAAAAGTAAAAAGGGCGAAAATCGGTTAACTATGTAACAATCTATAAACCCAAATTTGAATAAAAACCTTAGGTTCAATAAGTTCAGGAAACCTAGCCTTACAGTTCAGAACCTTGAACAAAACTTTACAAGTTTGCAGCCTTGGCTTTAAGTTCTGTTGTAAGATTATTCATTGAATAAATAGACTTACATAATTAAAAAAATAGAGGGAAGCTAACTTCGGCTCGACCGAAGTTTATATACCCTTGGAGCTTGGTATATGCCTGCCAGTTTGTTCTATAGCAGCTATACAAGATATTTACAATATATTCATGACTGAAATCTGTAAAGTGTTAAAGGCCTATGTGAAATATCGTAGTAAACTAAAAATTTATCTTATCTGAGTATAGGCCTTAAAATAAAAAAGTTTTTCTCACTAAAACTACTTTTTCGACCGATCGTTCCTATGGCATCTATATGATATAGTCATCCGATTTGGATTAAACTTGTCAAAATAGTGTGGTAGCATATAGTATTGATCAGTAACAATTTTAGGAGTGATAGCATTAAAAACAAAAAAGTTTTTCTTACTAAGACTTTTTTTTAAACCTATCTTTTGTATGAGAGCTATACTATACGACTATATAGTCGTCCGATTTCGAAAAATCTTGGTGAAATTATGTGAATCCATCATAAACTTATAAATACGAGCGTTGGGAGCGATATCACTGAAAACAAAAAAGTTTTTCTCACAAAAACTATTTTTTCACACGATCGTTCCTATGGCAGCTTATGCTATAGTCATCCGATCCGGTCCGATGATCCGAAGAGTTTCTTTCCTATTTTGACGGAGTTTAGCGTACTTCTCAACGTCATCATGCAAAGTCAAACGTACTTTGCTGGTATACCAAAAGTAGACAGGGCTTCAAAGAAGCTTGACCTTATTGGTGTGTCGAAGGCTGATTTATAATCAATAAAAAGATGGTATGTTCTTATGACTCTTTCGTAGGTTTTCTCCAGAATATGTCGTAATGTGACTATCTGGTCTGTGGTGGATTTACCAGGTCTAAAATTATACTGATAAGGTCCAATCAGTGTGTCAATAAGCAACGTTAGTCGTTCACAAATAATGCGCGACAGATACCGCGATAGTAATCGCCTACAGTTTAATGAAAAATCTAAAGTTTGAGTTAAGTTTTACACGGCCAGTTATTTCACAGCTGGCCCCAGGGTAAGAAACAAGTCAGCAAGATAATAGATAGCCACTGCACTACCATCCAGCTCCTATGCACTTGGCCTCTGGAAAACTATTTACAAGAAACAAATCCTGGCGTCTAGAAAGAAGTTTTCTAGAAACAGAAGAAAGTCGGATAGCTATACTTTGGTACTCCCTTAACGCACGGACAAGTGAGGTGAACAAAGTATACGCCGCGTTAAATTGCTCAGGGTAAGCCATTGGCCAATAGATAAACCAAATTGTGTTTGCTTAATTGGCCCAGATTTAACTTCTATAATCAATCAACGAATGCGCGGAATATTTAAAAAAGTAATCATGACTGATAAAAAGTTCTTAAAAAGACTTTACACTATTTATTTAGCCTAACAAGTCTTATCAGCTTATTCCATTCAGATAAGGTGACTTTTGATAATGAATCAGGTCTTAATAAATATTTGATTAATTAATCAATTTCAATTTGACTGACACCTAATAAGCTTGATTTATGAGTAATGGTAATTTGGCCAACTGCCCAATGTATGTGACCTCCATCTATCCCCAATTGGTTGTTATCCCCCTCTCTATATACGCAGTATTTTCCACTAAATGGTACATATACCTATATCTCCAATATGCAATGTTTAGCTCAGCTAGTCGAAATCCAAACAGTAGGCACTGACAGCGAGGCGAGATCAATGCGGCGACATGATGTCCAAGACGTAGGTACGATGATGCAATGCACCGGCCGCACCGCAGCTCAATTTCCCATGCTCACCAACTGCGTCAGCTTTTATACGAATATTGCGCCCGCCCGCCCGCTCCCCACATTGTTTTATTTGCTACATGCTCTCTCTTCCTCCCTCCACATATTTGCATAATTGTAGTTATCAACAAAGGCTCGCTGAATTGTTCATTTCATGTAGTGCAACATGAAACTTAACAGCTGATTAAACTATATACATACCTCCCCGCCCCATTCATAATTATTCATGCTCATATCTCACTTACTGCAGAAAGTTGTTTGATATTCCATATCATATTTTTATAATTCGAGCATGGGAGAAATAATATATAATTAATTTATGCATTGAATGTGAAGCAGCTGTGTGCCTTTTGTGTTGTATGAACTGGAAGAGCAAACGTTTTCAATTGTTTACTAATAGTATCTTGGAGTAAATTGTCAAAGTTGTCTAGGCTGTTCTTGAACTGTGATATTTCAAAACTAGTAAGAAGTTAGCTTGGACTTTTCATTTTTCCCTTTTCTAACTTGGATTATTGATATATTTAGAAAAGATCTTAAGCAATTGGTGTTCTGTTCGGTTTTAGGTTCAGATTGACGGACATAGTTAAAAAATAACTCAGACAGCACAAATGACAGCGAACAGCTGACTAATATATGAGTTAAAAATTGTTGACGCGGGAAATAGCAAATAGGGCAGGGGTGCCCAAGCCCATAATGCACGCAACTTCATATGTGTTCTCACTTTTCTTTATCTCCGGACAAAGGATTTGTTGTTGGCTGCGAAAAATTTCGTGTACAACAGACAGCCACTAGTACAAACTCACACAATCAAAAATCTGGTTTCTATATTTTGTACTTTTTGTTGGTTTACAAATATTTTTATTGGTGTCTACGCGGCCGTAAGCTGTTTCCTAATGACGTCAAGCATGCCGCCGAGCGTGTGTTTATAGAACACACATATTCTCTCTCTCTTATGCGTGTATCAGCTGCGACGCCGGCAGAATTATGAGTTGCTATCCCATGGGATTTGCTTTTGATTTTTTGGGCACCACTGATTTAAGGTATAAGAGGTTCTCAATCAGAATAAATGGGAAACAATATTCAAGCAATAAACGAGATCGCTTAAATATGTAATTACGATTGTCATCTCCCATATAATCCAATTACAATCGTTTATACGAAACCCAAAGTAGAATTCAGAACAGGGCCGAATAAAAGAATTTCTGAATTTAAAGTTGGACAAGTCGTTGAATTTTCTACCCTTGTGATTGTATATTGATTCGTCAAAGAAAGAGAAACACATCACTTTGCATGTGTAATTGTATTTTGATATGATTTGTGTTATCTTTAATGTTGTACATCATTTCTTCTGACCATATCGTGTCCTCTCACGATAGTTGTAAATTTGTATAAATCTCATTTAGCGTTGAATCAAACCACACACACATAATCATCTCATTTGCAGATACTGTAAAGCCCTATAATATGCTCTCGCATTTGGAAAATAATAGTAATCTCACAAAGCAAACCGCCGTTGCGATTACAGGTCAGAGCAACCAAATCTTAATGCAAAACTCGATTGAATCAGTAAATGTACCTTCCATCTACTTCTCTATCCCCTCCACTACTTTTATCACACAATTAACTCAAAACCCCATTTTTTGTACACACACAAAAATGTAAGAAAATAAACTGCACCTCAACTTGTAATCGTTCTAATGTAAGAAATTAATGTTTATTTATGCAATTTCTTGAGGGTCAAGTATGTGTGCAGCTTATTTTGTTCCATGCTTTAGTTATTGCCTTAGGCAAGTTTTCTCAATAATAAGCTCCTTCGTATTGAAATACTTTTGATGAGAGTTGATTTACTTAGCAGGAGCCCCTTAACTTATGTTTGATAAGTTGGCTTTACACTTGTCATAATGAGACTATAAAAAACTTCTAAAAATATTTAAAAAAACATTGTCTTCTTGATGAAATAGAAAAGGTTCATTTTTATAAAAGATTCTCATTAAAGAAGTTTGTCATCCTACTATTTAGAGATACATGACAAGTGTAAAGGCAACTAAACTTTTTTTATATTTAGTGTGACCAGGTGTAATTTAAAAACTTGACATTATTGAATCACTTTTGAGACTGAAAAGAGGTTATAAAAAGGAGTATATTTTCAAGGTTAATAAAAAAACTTTAGACTCCAAAAACATGACCTTGCAATTTATTTACTTATTGATTTATAGGGAAATTGGTCGGGAGTAGTTAATGTTATCCGTTCCGCTTGTTGCCAAAGAAATGTTTAAATGGCAGTCTGCAAGCGTGAATAGTTAAGTGAAACAAGGCCTTTTAAACAATTTTTCGTTTTAATTCGAATTTTACTGATAGCTTTAAAAAAGTCTCTTTTACGAGTTGAAATTTATATTCTTAACTTGAATAACTAAAGTTGGAAATCGGTCCTTATTGTTCACAGTTAAAAACTAACCAATTTTCGTCAATAGAACCCATGCTCAGACGAATTTTTTTATACAATCTGATGAAGTAATATGAATTTTCAATATTTGCATCTACGTACAATTAATTTGTTTTTAAATATATATTTTGCTGCGGACGAGTGTAAGTCCCATACATTCGTATTATCATTAAGGGTATGACTAAATTTTAGAACCCAATTTACATGGTTCTATACTACGGGGGATACCAAAAGAATAACAAATACACAAATCTAAGGTCATTTACCGGAGAAAACGCATAAGTCGAGTTAAAGTTTGAAATCTATGATTTATGGAGTTTTTGACTATTAAATTGCAAAATACTCATCCTAGGTGGGTCAAATGTTTCCACGAACGACCCCTTTTGTAAGGTAAAATTTGCTTTACAGCCCCAAAGGGCCAAGCGACCACTCTTACTTTTACAATATTCAACATTCGTCCATACGACAGCTTTTTATCATCTTTAAACAAAAGTTGATTCATGGTGAATCATCGTTTCATTTCTGTTATGAGTAGAACTTTTGCACGCAAATGCTCATTGATGTGACTTATATCTAATGTTATTTGTTAATAAATCTTTATCCATTCATGAAAAATATGATGGAAGAATAAAAATTTAGATTTCAGACTTTGACTTCAATTATGCGGAACGTGTTTATACCCTGTACCCATTGAAAATGGGTAAAAGGGTATTATGAAGTTGTGCAAATGTATGTAGCAGGGAGAAGGAAGCATTTCTGACCCTATAAAGTATATATATTCTTTATCAGCAACAACAGTCTAGTCGATTTAACCATGTCCGTCTGTCTGTAAGAACGCGTCGATCTCAGAGACTATAAGAGAGAGAGAGATATACATTTTTGCATGTACAATGTACATAGGTGTATACCGTACGCAGATCAAGTTTGTTTCAGGCTTGCAAGTTATCCCCCCTCCATTCTTAAACCGCAAAAAACTGTCTGAGCCACAATTTTAAAGTTACAAACTCGTCCCATATCGCTCATTATATATTATCTTAGGCCTTAAATCTATCTATTCTGAAATGCACAATGAGATCTGAGCAAAGACACCGAAGTTATTCACGAAACACATTTTGCAAAGCATAGATGCGGTCACCATATCCGGTCGAATGAAAAATATATTTATACATCTAAGTGCCGATTTCTCTTCTTCCAGATAGCTGCTATGTGTCAGATAATCTCACAATTTGCTCTGATATTTGTAGGTTTATGTGACATATGTAGGAACATTCAATTGTTATTTGACATATAAGGCTGTATAATTATAATTCGAAATGGAAAAGTTTATCGTGTTGGCATACGGAACTTTCCAAACGGAATGTCAAATTACACATGGTCACACTAAAAATTAGGTCGGCTCCTTCAACTTATTAAAAGATCACTGGAAACTCCTGGAAAAATATAAAACCAACATTTTTAAAATACCTTAGTTTGTAGCAGCTCCTCTCTCTAGTTGCAAAACCTACCCCCTTTCTAGTCAGCATTTCTCTTTTTCGGGGGATCTCCTCTTGTCATGTCACCTCACGTCTATTTGTAGTTGTGTTTGTCATATTTTCCAACTATATCAAACAATTCTGTGCGGAAAGCCTTGATGCCAAAATGATTAATTCGCTGCGTTGCATTTAAAATTAAAAAAATTGGAAACTAATTAACCGAAAGTCGCAACCGCACGGAAACACAATTTGCTTGCAAAATCTCATGTTTCTTTTGTTGCCTGTGTTTTTTAAATTTTTTTTGTGCATAACTTTAAATCTCTGTAAAAAAAACATAAAATTCACCAAAGACTTGCGATTTCCCCATTAACGCTCTCATTGCATATTTTATAGGCATGGGAGTGTACGATACGCGTCCGGCTCGTCCCAACTCCATTGAGCTGCAGCGCAACTATCCATCGGAGCAATTGGATGGCAGCGGCTATGAACAGCTAACACCACAGACGGCGGCTAGTCAGTATGCTGCAGCGTATGGCACAAACGGAATGTCAACTGCTGGCCAGCAGATGCATCTGCAGCACCAGCAACAGCAGCAGGTTTACGATGCTGGACTCTACCATCATCAGTCGCTCTATGGCCAAAGCGGGCAGGGTGGTGCCATGTCACCCGAACCGATCTATGGTCCTGGCACCCCGTCGCGTAATAAACCGCGTCCCTCACAGCCACCACCGGCACCGCCTTCGAATGGCAGCGGCGGTGGCACACCCACAGCCTCAAATGCCAATACACCGACACGGGGCCGCAGCATGTCAACTAGTCGGGATGCCTTGCCACCACCACCGCCGGTACCGGATGCAATGTCACCGATGTCGGCAATGAATGGAGCGGCCGGTGGAAATATGGCGGTCAAGCTACTGGGTCGCACCAATAGTACATCGCGAGCTGGATCTCCGCAGATGGCACAGAGTAACAGCGTTCATAATGCCAATGATCTGGTAATGGCGCAGCTGACAAACACCTTTAATAGCATTGGCATGGTGGGTAATCAGCAATTGAACTCACTAAGCGACTTGCCGCCACCACCGCCGGTACCAGATCAGGTATGTAAAAAAAAATTGAGAGTAGGAGAGTGGGATTTACAGCAGCGTTGGCCCTCGGTTCCATCCCGGGGGCGAAAACATTTCCTTGTTCACACATACATGACCCGAACGCTTGCCGAAGCTGACATCGAGAGAGTAAGACAGCGTCAGTCGCTTCACAGAGTTCGAAGCGATTAGGTCGAAGCAAATTCACGGAGGTTTGTTTTTGCACACTAATACACTCTCACTTTTTGGCCTCGCTCCCGCTGGCCATCGCTGATTTACAGTGTATTGTATTCTTCGTTCATTCTTCAATTGGAAAACAATGCTTAATTAAATTAAGCACTCTCTAAGTCGTCCAGTTGAAGAAAAGGTTTTGGGTTTGGTCAAATTTTGTTTGGAACAAGCTCAACTCCGTTCAATAATCAACACAAATCAACAAAGATCAATTGCAACATTTTCGATAGCAATGGTGTACGAACAGCACTGTTTCGAGGATCTCCCAATTCTCTCATCAACAGACTTTGTTGCTTTCACACTTCAACGAATTGCAATTTTCTTTCTGTGTCCCCCCCAAAAAGAGAATTTTCTTGAGGTCATTCTCTTGGATATTAGTTATATCAGTAATATCCAAGAGAGTCCTCTGAAAACACCCTTTTTGTGTCCGAAACTAAAAAACATATCCACCAAACGTGACAGATCCGGAACGCGAAATGACATAACAGTTACTTGACAGCATATCTCGTAAATGACTCTCAACCAGAGGCGGCCAAATGGAGAGGAAAAAAAAGTGCGCTTGTGTTGGTGAACAAGAGAGCTCTCTACAGACAACACGCGTTTTACTTGTAATGCAGTGCTCACCGATTCACACAACCATAACTTCTGCTCTCGTTTGCTTAAAAATACGACAGACTTCGGCTCGTGCGAGCCTTAGGCGGCCGGGTTTGCTCTCAACCCTAATTTCAGTTCGCTCTGCTTAAGGTAGGTAGGCGCACTCGCTCTCTCACTCTTTTGACAACTTGTTAAATTTCAGTAGGTAAGCCATGGAGCAAAAAGATGCTTATAGTGCCCAATAAGATACCTTATAGTGCCAGTAGGAACTCTCTAAGGTTATAGCGACACAACCATATTCCCAGAAATCGCAAATGAGAGCGAACAGCTGAAAAAATTCCTGACAGAATCGGTGTTGTGAGAGTTACCTTGGCTCTGCTCACGTCTCTGAACGAGGCTTATGTTTGCGAAGAAATCGGCACTGATCGGTCTGAGAGTAACCCCATACCAGGCCCAACAAGTCAGTCAATCGGTCATAAAATGCCTTCTTCTTAAAGACCAAACTGTAGAAATGTTAATGAAAAGGTGGCAGACTCCAGAGAGCACCAGAGCTTAGCAGAGAGCGTGTCAGAGTGAGAGAGAAAGAAACAGCGCATATTGTTTGTCGCATACATTCATATTGTTACCTGAGCCTAGGCTGTAAGCTTACACACCAATGCATACATACGAAGAGATCTTGTGAACGCGTATATTTTGGCAAAAGGTCTGAGAC